>MNPL01010107.1:0-14442 GCA_002081605.1 Tropilaelaps mercedesae
TATATATATATATATATATATATATATATATATTTGTACCATAAGGAACTAGCTACTGATTTTCAGTAGCTGCTGAAGTTTTCCACCCGTTCTCCACATAGAGGCCATCTGTTGCCTCTTCCAGTCTTGTGGGTGCTTCTTTGCGCTTACCGCGTTACTCTTGGCGCTCTTTTCTGCTTGCTTTCTTTGTAGATACTCAGCCACCGCTGCTCTGTCACCTTTTCTGATTGCCGACGTTGTGCCATTTTGCTGGGGCTGCTTCTTTGCGGTGGCACTGGGAAAATCCGCGCCAGAATGAGGAGGGTGGGTCCTGTTCGGTAGTGGCCAGCATTTCGCTAAGCCCTATCCAGCAACATATCAGCGAAACTCGAAGACATCAAGCGTTCGAACGAACCGTTCCTGTGGGTTTGGCGTTTCAAGTCGTTTACGTCCATGAACAGTTAACACCACATATTAAATTAAGGCCTCAGGCCTTCCAGGCGAGTATTTAGGAATGGGAAGGTTGAGTGGTCTGATGAGGGTCTGTAATCGATTTTCGGCCTTCTGCACACAGAAGAAACGCCAGAATACTACTACTAGTATAATAACAACGATAAGTGAAAGTCATGTGAGTGCTACACCATTCAATAGCTGATTTAGCATAGCGTGCCACCGTAGCTAGAACATGGCGCTGCTATATGGCATAGTTTGTGGCACTATTTTCTTCTATGTGTAAGTATATTGCAGCCTGCTCAGTAAACGCCGCTCCTGTTGTACGCGACTCTACAGCACCGGCAAATGCTATTTGAAAGTGTCTAATTTCTGGCTATCGGCTTGTTTGACGGATCTGCCACCACAAAACCGACCACAATTATTTGTACCACCTGCAAAATTCCATGTATGAACCTATATTAGCGCTGCCAATTTGTCGACGCTGTGCCAAGCCGAATCGCCTCAGGGCGGCTCATGGTCAACCAACGCGACGCCCATTCTGCCATGAATTAGCCACCCGCAAAAGCTTCAGCTGGAGAAGAATAGCAGCAATGTGTCGAAATAGCGTTAGTGTTCCACCAGTACTGACTGAAGACCTTATTAGCTTCTACCCTATATGTAATTAATAGAGAAAGCTATAAAGGGCGAAAGAAAGAGCGGTGTTGTTATGAAGTTGACATTGCCAACATTAGTCTGATTCTGAGCTGTAGGTCATGTTGATAAAATGCTGCCTTGCTTCCGTTATTTTGTTAAAATTAACTGAATGAACACATTAGCAGGAGAGAAACAACGCTAAAGCTATAGCGCGCCTCCCTGGCGGTGCACGGAACGTTCCTCAAGGGTCTTCGAAATGTTTGAACGATTTCGTGTTTAAGCGTTCGATTAATTTGCATTTCAAAATGCTCACGTCTCGCCAGTGGGCTTCTCCGCGGCATAAACTAGTCAGAAGCACAAAATGTCATTTGGCCGACAAGCGAATCGCTGGATTGACTGTGATTGCGTGACGATCGCTTGACAAAGGCTTAAGGACAGTAAAGATACTGAGTCGATTAGCCTCGCATTGAGTCAGATCTTGTTAATGACTTGCGTTGCTTTATCCGACAGCATATATATGGTTAGCAAAAAAAGATAAAAAAAAAAACAAGAAAATGAGAAAACTATGTAAGATGCAAACTGAACTGAACGACGATGATCAAAATAACGTAAAAAATACAAAAAACAAAAATGCTTCCGCAAACAACAAAGAAAGGATATGTAGCCACTCTATGTAAATGAATAGACTGACTATTTTCGACCGACTCAGCCGGATGAGTGGTAACCTTGCTCTGTTACTACAAGAAGGACGAGCCAATAATCGGATACGGATGTGTTGCAGTGAATTCGTGGAACGGTAGAGAATGCTAAGCTATACATATGCAAAATGTCCGGGCAGTAATTAGTTAAATATAGCGAAAAGCGCCAAGGAATTGTGCTCATCACACGATAGAGCCCGAATTGGTTTTTGTTATTCAATCCATTTTCTCCACTGGTTCCTTATTGCAGAAGAGGGAGCTAGAAGTTTCGCGAAAAATATCAGGGCTTTTGTGGGGCATCAGATAGCTCAAGTCGTAACCGTGGGGTCAAGGCAATGTGCCTAATTCGTAAACTGCGTACATTTTTGGCAAACTATATATATATATATATATATATATATGTACTACAGACGAGTACAGAATGCATCGTACCACCATATACAGTGTTGACTGATTTGCCCTCTGTCTGCTTTACGTATAAAAACACAGTAACTAGACGACCAGATAAACGATTAGAACGAAATTGGAACTGCCAAATCCTATCAGGGTCTTCCGTGTCTTGTGCGTTGCTGTGGGCAACGGTGTAAATATCCTTCTCGCTTGTACGTTTTTTAAAGGGACGCCTGCCACTAACCATTGGTTTCGGATAGAACCAAAATGGTGACCATCAATTGGCCATCCTTTGCCCTCGTCAACTACCTAGCTCTTAACAACGTGGTACAGACTGGAAAAATCCGTCGGGTGACACATTCATCCGATATCTTGGCAACAACTTTCGATGGGGAAAGCAAGCGCTGCTCAAGACAGCCGGAACCTGCTCTACTCCCTCATCCGAAGAGAAACATTTCCTCTAATGTGCATCGGCAACTGATAAGGTCAGGAACGAAGCATTTCAATATGGAGCACGTCGTCAAAAGCGTTCGCTTTGAAACAATAACCGTAGTCGATTTCCGATTGCAAAACGAATAGTTATGCTGTGGTCGATTGCTTGTGTTCGTCTTAACAGCAGCCTTCCGTGTACCATTTGACTCCACAACGCTGTCAGAACGCTTTAGTAACAAGCGAAGTGTGTAGTAGTAGATATGCTATCGGCAGCTCAGCGTTTTTTTCTAATTTTTTGTGGAGGTTTCAGAAAGGACTGATTCCCATACGTCATTGGTGGCATGGAAATCAGGCTTTTCCCAAACTCCATCAACAAAAGCAGCCCCGACGAGTAGCAGACGGATTTCTGCAGGGACACCAAGCAAAACTGCAGCAAGAATGGAGTCGTAGCGGGGAGAATCGTGTGCTAATGCTGAGCCAAGGAAAACGTGGATTTACGTAGAATGGCCTTCTGCCAGCTGCGTTGGATGTTTAAGCTTTGGAATGGTTCGAAGCTGCTGCATGCCAGTTTGCTCACGATGTTTTTTTCTGTAGAAGTACAGAAAGAATGTGGTGCACTTGATACAAATTTTCAGTTGGAGACTAAATTCCAGGATTTGTTTTCGTGTATTCACCTACAGTCATAGGTTCTGCTGTCGACACACTGCCCCACAAAAACTCTGGCTACGTATTTCATCCAAAGTGAAAATGTTCATTTATTTTAACGTATGCATTCATATTTAATTATTTATATCGGGTGAGATAATGTGGTAAATATAACAGAATAACTACAACAAAAACACCGTTTTACCCATGACAGTTTACAAAGTCGACAAGAGCGATGTTTCGCGGTTTCCCAGTTCGTCTGTTCTATTCGAACTAACACGGTCTGCCGATAAAAGACTGCAAATATATTTGTGGCAAACGCCCACCACCACCTGCAGAAATTCTCGCCAACAGCGGTTATGTAATTTCCTACGTAAGAAACACAAGCATATCCGAACATAAAAAATAAGTTCAAACAAATGGACGGACCATCGCGAAAATGTCGTTACGTTGAAGGGAGCTTGTTTACCGTTAAATCACAACGGCCCCGAACTTGGCGTCAGCTTGGCAATATTTCGATCGAACACATTTGGGCGGCCCCCGCAGCCTCCGATCCGGTGAAACACAGTGGCGAATGCTAAGGTGAAAATATATAGTGCATATCAACTGAGATCTTTCCGGAGGACCGATTCGTCGGAGTAATATTATAAGTAAGCGGTAAGGTTTTTCAACATTTTGTTCCGGCTAAAAAAACCCATAGGTAGAGCTAATCGTGCGTCTTCAGATACACGATCCGGAGAGTTCAGCGTCCTGTTTCGTTAAACAACTCCAAGCCTTGCTGGTCACTCGCATCCGCGCTGGACTGAACTATATGGGAGAATTTGTAACAAGGTTATCTATATCGTGCAGACCAGTGGATTCATGAAATATTTTTTATTCTTCAGCAGCACCAATAACCAGACTCAACAAGCGGCGAAATGCAAAACGACAATACCTTCAAATAAGAAGCCGTAAAGCGATGCCCATGGGTTTGCTCATCAGCATGCTATCTACGTTCAACGGGCTCGAATTCTACTCAACACCAATACCAATTCAAGCAACCAACACCAATTCAAGCAACTAATAACAGTAGAAGAGATATAGCAGAAATAATGAAAGATATTAACATGTGTTGGTATTTTGGTATTTATCCAGCCCATTACTAAATGTGCATGAACGAATACTAATTCGCGAATACCCATCTACTTAATCACTCCATCGATTAATGCCGTCGAGGGTCGTTGGCGAGGGCTTGCAATAAAACGCAATAAAAATGAAAAATGCAATAAAACGAAGAAAATTAGAACCCGGTTAAAATTGTAGGAAAACACTGAGTATTAACCGCGCGAATTCGTCCATAATCGCGAAACTTTTCTTCCCATCTGAATAAACGGCACAGTTGCTTTGCAATACTTCATGGTGCGTTCGGGTTTTTTGATGGATTTTTGCTGCTATAATGGCAAGAACCTGCTTACCAGGGCGTAGTGGTTTACTGCCTCAGCAAACCTGGCCGAGTCGAGATCGGTAGCTCTGTGCGTTCTTGCACAGAGCAGCACCTTGCAAAAGAGAACACGTAGGTGGGTTCACGGCTTTTATTTCCGCCGTCGCATATTTATATTTATAACCCCCCGTCTCACGAAGCAATGCAAAAAGCGATATCGTAGGCGCTGGGTGTTGGGTGGCGGTCAGCCTTAAAGAAAGTAGATTTCCCCGAGGCAATCGTGACCAATTATGCGTCCACGTTTCATGGTTATTTATGGCGCGTCTCATAGACGCTTAAAGGAGCAATAAATTTTAGGAATGATCATCAGCCATTATTTGACGTCGGCGATAAAGCCATAAATTAGCATAACTTTATTACCCTTTTGCAGTGACCAAAACACGCTGACACACTCTCCCGTCATATCGGCATACTAGGAGGTTCAGAATAAAATCTCATGGAATTGTCTTTTTCCATAGGATCTCCATTCTTCACAGAATTTTATCTATATTTTATCTATAACACCCCATAGGTTTGAATGATTTATTCACTGAACAAGTATACATACTTGCACCAGACTCACAAATATATATATATATATATATATATATACGACCATCTAGTGGATCTAACGCTACAAAATGGCGACAACGAGGCTTTCAACCGACGAAAAATTAAACCACAGTCGAATAAAGCCATTCCGGCAAAAGACCGGAATGGATCTCCTAATGGATAACCTAATGGATCTCTTTCTTTTAGCGCCTTTTGCCAACTCGTGATTTATCTTCTACCCAGCGCTTTATTATGTGAAAATCAGCAATTGGCGCTGTTTCCGGCGGTATTTCCGGTGAGCGCTAGTCTGGCGCCATTGCTGCGGTGCTATTCTGCGGCGAATAATAACTGATAGTATATGATCTTCATTTTTCTGGCTACGCGCTCACCTTCTGCAAGCAGAATTCCACACGCGCGTTGTCATCGGCGTGCCTCTGTGCTGGACGCTTTCCAAAAATGTTAGATTTATTTGCAAACAGGGCTAGACGGCGTCGTCGATCAGAAACAGTGTTTCTATTTCGGCCTTCAAGCAAGGCCGATGACTGTAAGGGTTCGTTAGGGCGGGATTTTATCGGAGCAGATGAGTCTAAGTCCCTGCTCAGTGACGTCTGCCGAAGAAAAGGTAAACGATTGTGTTGGCGTGGGCAGACGAAGCCAGTTCCATTGGCTTGCTGGAGCACACAAGAGAAAGACTTCGATCATAGGTTAATTTTTGCCCCGCTAACTCGCCCCAGAGGATTCACTTCTAGGACCTCGGGTTGCAAATGCAAGATGCTTAAATTCAAAGTAAAACAACACACTGACAAGGTTTTTTCCAGCATAATGAGAGTCACATACAGTGGTGTTGATGGCGTAGGTAGATAGAACAAACGGCAGTGCTCAACGTGTTGATAGATATCCCATAGGATGGTAGGTTACGTTTTTAGTATCATATACTCATATAAAGCGGTGTTTATTTTGATTAAATCAATATTACTGCCTGTTATACACTTGTACAGTATTATGGCTCGTTTAGTAGTTTGTTTTCGTGTGTACTAGATGAAAAGATGTCTTTAAAACAAACCAGGCCAACATCAGTACTGATGATTTTGCGTTCTGTAAATTCTGATGAAATGAAATCGCTTTTTTCTTATTGATCTGTTACTGGTATTCCTACATTTGTGTTTATTTTGTAATTCCAATATCTGCAATCTGCTACTATTGAAGTAAGTACATTCTGCTAATGCAGCTTCAGGCCTGAAAATATGTCTAAGCAATAAGCGTGTCCTATTGCCTGGAGTGGATTGGCTTTACCATTAGGTCGAACCTATGTTCGAGCACGATTCATGCGTTTGCTGCTCAACAACCTAACGATTTGGACACAGTTTGAAATAAGAGATCAAAGGTATGACTGCTTACAACAAACACTACAGAATGGAGCTACGATTGTGCTTAAGCACGTTGATAAAATAACTTTAGATAGGGCAATAACTATAAAAATGGCGATGTGGCTTTGCTGTGTACGCAGCGCCAGAATACACACAACGACCGGCACACGTATACACACATGCACAGACCTCTCGTGTACAGTATAAGACGGATAGATATGGCTAGCGCGATGTGAATTAGTAGCAGATCAACGTAATCAGAACGAGGTAAATTCAAAGCGTTGATAAAACCGGTCGGTTGTAGTCGTCTAAAGTCCTCCCCTCTGGAAACACGGCGTTTACAAAGACAAAGACGGCCGCATTTCGTATAGAAGTATTGCGGTGTTGGCCCATTGCTGGCTCTGAACGTTTGTTGAAGAATACAAATTAGTCAAAAAAATTGTAACAGTATAACGGTGAAGGTGATGGCCGCGTCTAGGATTCATCGCCCGCTGCTCTCGACTTTCGTCAATTCGCGGTGTCCTTGTTTATAAGGAACGGGCACAGGGAAGCTTTAAGTTCGTATCGGAGTGATTTTTTCTTCGCGAGGTGATGTTTTGGGTACTAGCCGATGCTTTTGATGATGTTCGCGGCCCGGTGAATGAAGAAAAAAATACTGGTAGAAAATAAACGACGTGGAAATATTCCGTAGCTTCATTGCCTTTAGAAGATGTTTACTCATATGGAGAAATTCGCATGGAGAAATTCGCATGGAGAATGTCTGCGCAACACTGGTCACTCATGCCAAATGCCAATTTGCAGTATGACGTTCATTTGAATTTCATGGCACAGACATGATTTTGCGTCACGTAGCACTTATAAGGAGATCACATTCAAAATTACATGAATTTCTACAATATCTAATAGCAAAATATAACCTAACGACGATTTGCCGGTTTCGTACCTTTCAGTTGAGCCAGAATTCAAGTATGTTGGAAACATGCACGGCAACGAGGTTCTTGGACGTGAGCTGCTACTCAAGCTGGCCGACGATATCTGCAAGCGGTACAATGCCGGCGATCCAGAGGTGACCCGGTTAATCAACACCACCCGAATTCACATTATGCCATCGATGAACCCTGACGGCTGGGACAAGGCCACCGAAGTAAGAAATCCAGGCGCTGCTGGCACCGCCGGCAGCGGTTTGGCTGGTGGAAACACCGCCGCAGGCAACTTGGCCTTCTCCTTCCCACAGTTGCTTCGTCTGTGGTGGGTGAGTCCAGGACATGAGATACACGAGTCGGACGATAGCAGGACGATCAGTGGACCGGATCAGTTGGGTGACATAAAGAACGTAGGCAGGCAGACGTAGTCGGGGGACCAGACATCCCAAGATGGCGACCGCTTGTGAGGTGCTGATTTTTCAGGTGGTGTTAACATAGCAGTGATGTATGCGGTATATAGTCAGAGTAGGAGTGAGTGGGATGCGGTATACTATATATTTCCATGTTCTACTATGGAAGTATAAGTAAGCAAAACTGTGGTGAATCTTATTTTTAGTATTACAAAGAAGGCTGCTGTTACAAATAGGTGATCATCCTTGTACCAAATCCCGCTTCTGGTAGATGCTCTTTGTATTCTCGCCTCTCTGTGTGCATGAAGTAATGCTATAGCTGTTTTGCGTTTGAAACGAGAAAGGGCCCCGAATGGGTATTTGCTCAGGGGATCGTACTGTAGTACAGCGAGCATAACTCCATTAAAGCATCTAAATTGAGGAACACGGGAACAGAGGAATCCGAGCTCAAATTTTCTGGTGTAAAAACTATTTGCTCTCAGGTTAGTACGCTTACAATCTTCGTCCAAACAGTGGTTCGGCTAAAAAACAAATAGAACAACACAAACACAAATTTCTACTCCAATTCTATTCATGGAGCAAATTAACTATACAAGCGGGATTCGAACATTCGCTGTCCGCCAATTCGTATTGACTTAATCGTCGCGCGCAACCGGCAAGTGGAGTTGCTGCCTTGACGCGGGATAAAATGGTTCCTGCTGCTGTAGGCAAGCAGTTTACGGGAGCATTTTCTGCGGTGGATTGTGCGCATCCGAATTGGGCGGAATAGGGCGTTGTCACCTTTAGCGACCAGAGCAGTCGGATGTAATCGTCCGATAGATACGTATTATTGTAGTTAAATGGGCGGGTCCCTACGGGAACAATATGGAGGTGATAGGCGAAAGCTTAAAGCAGTAGCTGACATTCGAGGTTGCTTGGTTAAACAAAAATAAAAGCAATAGCTAGACGAAAATGCCATAGATTAGCTGTTTTCCTTAGACATCTCACAGCTGCCCTCGGCTGTTATAATAGATGTTTGACGAAATCATGTACAACGGGTTCAAGCGATGTAGGCATGTTGTAGTTCCATGTTTCTCTTCAGCCGAGTCAGATACATCTAAACCAATAGTCTCTTACACCCAATAAAATCGTAGCGTTGTCGCCGATGATCCGGTCCAAGCTACTTCAGATACGGGAGGAGGTGTTCAGCAAGCTTGGGTAACAGCAGCGGGCTGCTCTAGTAGTTATCTATTGTACATCTATGTTCGTCTAGGTTTCCCTGTGGGGCCAAGTATAACAGATTGTAGGTTATATGCATTCTTCGTCGTCTATCGTCTTTATTGTGTTCTCCTGTCTTGAACTGACCGTCTCGTTATTTGGCGTGTGCTGTCGTTTCCAATCTACTTTTATCCGTTACATAACACGCTAGAACCACCGGCCCGGTTTCGTGTGCCCTTTGCACGCTATGCATGCAAACACCTATCTCGAACGAGTGGGGCACGCCTGACAGCACAATATTTCTATCACATCGTACATACATTTCGACTTGCGCTTTTTCACGTTCAATATCGGTCTGCAAGCTATAGTGGGTAGAACATTGCACTGAAAGACATTGGCTTGTCGAAAAGGGTCAACATTTCCTATTCTCTTTCCACATAGTGCAATAACGCCTCTGCGCATGAGCTTAGCAACAGCGACAACTAACACATTTTCGGCTACTTAATTATGACATATGAACCTAGTCTAGTAAACCTCACTGAAATTCATATTTCTGCCATTTCATTCATGTTAGCCTACTCTGTGTCGTAATTGGGTCGCGATATCCGTCACTTGACACTAAATCTCGCATGAGCTTCTCCGTAGCATTTATTGTCACTTCTCGGGTGAACATGCTTGGCTACTTTATCATGCCTTCGCTTGTTTCAGCGGAGGCAAAAAAACCACAGGTAGTTTATTCGTTGTTGACTGTTGTGTTTTTGCGTCCACCGCTCGCTCGACTGTGAAGAACAAACGGGACTGGCTCACCGGCCGTGGAAACGGCAACGACGTCGATCTCAATCGAGACTTCCCGAACCTGAATCGAAAGTACCACAAAATCCGGAGTCAGGACGCTGGCGCCAAGGCTCATCATCTCTTCGACGGCAACCTGGATCATGCCGTGAGTGACATATCGAATTTTGACGATATACAATCTAGTTTCTAATGTAAAAGAACATTCGTCTTCAATTTCCTCGTAAGTGAATTCTTTATATGTCAACTAAAATTCTATGCATATTTATGTTTCACAAGTCTTATTTGAACACACCACGACTAAAAGCAATGTCGCCTATGGTTCTTTTTGTTTGCTTTTCCAGCTTTTTCTGCGACGTACTTTAAAGTATATTTGAATACCATAGAAGTAAAAAGTAGAAAATCCGCCTGTGCAGCTCGAGCTATTTCGAATGACTTTGCCAACAAGATACTGTTAAGTTTCGACACTTAAACATAGCAGATGTGTACACATGCACACATTACCCACTAGTCGATACTATAGAATGCTCAGTTCGGTACTTTACTCGTGCACATTTTGTAACTACCCAAATCTTAGATCCAGCCTGAGACGCGCGCGGTCATTGAATGGATAATCTCTAAACCGTTCGTTTTGTCGGCCAATCTGCACGGAGGGGCTCTGGTAGCCAACTACCCTTTTGATGACACCGTTGATGGATCGGTTAGAAGGTAGGCCTTGAAGATAAAGCTTTTGTGTTTTTGCTCACCAATGCAGATATTGGTTAGTTTAATTATATCAAAGGTCGTATAGCCTGGACTCTGGTCATTTTTAATGGATACACATGGGGCGCCGTTGATATTGAAATGCGTAGAGCTCCAATGGTTCTGCCAGGACAATAAGGTGAAGATATCTACCTCTACAAAACCTGTAAAAAGGTGCAGGTTTGTCAAGGACGCGAAGAGACTGGCGATTTTCAGAAGGTTTGTAACCAACTGATGACAAAAAAACCAGCTCTGTTCGATGAGATATGGTTGTATAGCTGTAAGCAACAGACGTCAGAATATGTTGTCTAACCGTAGACAAACTGGCAGAAGATCAAAGGGGTGCATCAGTCTGAAACCAAACGAGCCAACTAAAGCTTACGCGTCTCGACACGTATATTTCCTGTAGCGTGACATACTGCCGAGATTCATTTGATGTGAGGACTTTCGTTTGCTGGACCCCTTGCAGGTACACAGCGTCACCTGACGATGATGTGTTTAGGTATCTGGCCAGAGTGTACGCCGACAACCATCCTGACATGCACCTTGGGAGGTCGTGCGACGCTACCGACGGGTTCCAGAATACCAAAGGTAGGTTCGATTCTTTCGAAACGCTATCCTAGGGACACTCCTATTGACAGACAACTGGGTCGGCTGCGTTGCGTCAACCGCCAGCATGACTGATTTCCCCATAAGAGCCAGGCTTGACCATGTATATATATGTATTTTATATTTTTTAAGGCTGATCATCAACCAACGTTTAACTTTCACGATACTACTTCTTGCATCATTTCGTAAGACGGATCATACCATACAAATATAAATATGCAACGACGGGGATCGAATCCGTGCACCTACGCCTCTCCTCTGGTCGCCTTAAAGCGCATGCGAGCTCGAGTATCTACCAAGCTTTGTCCGGCTCCTAGTCAAGACGCCTTTTCCCAAAGGTCTGAACCGGAATTTCAGCTATTTTGTTGACATTTTTGACACCATTGTTCACCGTTACACTCCACCCGTCCGTCCTCACCCGGTAGGAATCGATAACTTGACCACACAACGTGTTTTTTCATTCCAGTGCATGTTTCCCCACACTGACGTCAGCCATCCATAGATGTCCTGTTATCGCTCGAAAGCAATGGCAAACCGGGCGACTCCTTCCGTGGGACACGTATCTGCAGGGTGGGCTTACACTGGTACGACAAGGAGTCGCTGCTTCTTGACGCATCGCGTCGCGGCGAGCCCAAAAAAGTACTGACGGCCGCCTGGCAGCGACAATTTATCAGTTTAAGGTGTAGCATCCACACGCACATTGACTGAACATTCAACGGAGCGTGCATCGCGCTTCCTACCGCTAGCATAGCGAATACGCGCGTAACGACATCACGTGTCCGCGGTCGCGTGTCAAGGGGCTGACCGGGAAGATTTTCTAGGCGAGTGGCGCTTTCGACGCCAGCGGGTGCTAAGGCGATTGGCATAGGTTTCCGAATGGTGTCAGGGACTAGTGGAAGACTGCGGCTCTATGGCAAAACGTGCGACCGAACGTCGGGACGTTGTCGCGATTTGACATCCGCTATCGCTTCTACCGAACGCCTATGCGAAAACCCCTAAGGATTAGTCTCTGATGGCCAGCAAGCCATGCTAACGGACGCCAACGTGAGCGATTAACGGGACCCGCTTCACATCGCGGAGGACAGTCGTGGAAAAACGCGTTCATCCAAATCGGAAATCACGTTATGTCCGTTGGTGTGCGGACCCCGTGATCACGTCGGTGCCACAAACTTTTTTCGACTTATTACCTTCCCTCTTCCTCATCAACCCCCAAAAAAAGGTACGCGTGTATCGAAGCTGTCAAAAATCTCGTACGATGTCAGCCGGATGCTGAGTGTCTGAATATCGGTGACATCTTGTACCAGCATCTTGCATCTCACACGACGGTTTCGGTGCTAACGTTTGACTAGCACCAGTACAGTATATATGGCTCCTCATTCGCACGTCTGTACAGGCTAGCCGCCAATTAGCGGGGAACGGCCCTGCTCACGCTCCGAGGTTCCCATCCGATTGCAAAAAATGCTCAGATCGCATCAAACGGCTGCAAGTGACGAGGTCGCTCTTATTTTTTCCTAGTACCTTTACATCTTGACCGAAGCCCAGCCAATGCTCAGCCGGCTACACGACGGGTGCCGCTCCTTAGCGGAAGCGCTTTCTGATGCACGGCCGGGTGTGTCAGTCAGACGAATGTAAGCCAATCTGCTGACTGCACATGGGTTTCGTTCGTGATATAGTCGCTATTCTTTTTGGTCTGGTTGAGTAATTCAATCGTTCAGCAGCAGTTAGCCGAGGGACGGGCGTTACAACACTGGATCGCATTACGCGGGCACTTGCTGTAATATACTGTTCGAGACAGCGGCGCTCGTGCTGCGGGAAGAGTGGTACGTCGCGAAGGCACCACCGGAATTGAAATACTGTACGCATCTAAAAGTTGCGTCAGATTAGGAGAGTTATACATTATCTACGACATACTGCGTAGATTAAATCAATCGTAACAGATAATAAGACACTGTGTTCGAGGAAAACGCGCTGCCTATGTCTATGTTTCACAGTGATTTGCAAAGTTTTCTAAACAAATTGATTTTCTGTTTTCTTTACTCTTTACCGTTCGTGTAATATAATAATTAGATACATATAAAAGATTGTACCGACATTCTGTTGTGCTTTGTCCCATCAATGCAGGCATCACCAATGGTGCAGCTTGGTATGCGGTGGCCGGAGGAATGCAGGACTTCAATTATCTCTCGTCAAATGATTTCGAAATTACGCTTGAACTCGGGTGCGAAAAGTACCCGCCAGCAGAAAAGCTGCCTGTTGAATGGGAGCGTAATAAGCTGCCCCTCTACGAGTTCCTCTGGAGAGTGAGTACCTGCGCTCGTATCGTCGTATTCTAACGGAGATACAAGGATGTCCGCTTTTTTCTGCGTGACATAGTTCGAATTCTGTGGACATCTGGCGAAATCTGTTTATCACTATAGGGCAACAAAGCTGAGTGGCGGATTACACCGTGCATTGCGGACGTCGTATGGTAGCAACATAGGAGCGCTGTTTTGCTTCCCTTTATTCATTTATTCTGTTAGGTCCATCTAACGCTCGCAGGCGCAGAGGCGATGTTTTAGACTACAACTTGTAGGTCTCTTATTGTTAGCCCGCCGGAGCTGACTTATCCGAAATTCTTCGAGGAATCTACTCGGTTTAAAATCCGGACCCGCTTCTTAACCTCAATCACGTTTTCAGACCCACCAAGGCATCAAAGGGTACGTCGTTGATGCTGGAACCAACCAACCGATTGCCGGCGCCGAAATCGCTGTATTCAACATTAGCGACGACGGGGTTCCGGTGCGCCTGAAGCACGACGTCACCACAACAAGAGCTGGCGAGTTCTGGCGCATCCTTCTACCCGGTAGGAACATTTTTTCAAATTTCGCGTCAACCTATTACCTCAGAGTGGGATGGCGCCAACTTGCGTCGCTTATACAACCTATGGAGACCTGACGTTTCAGTCTGAGTGAGCACAGGGACATAACTGCTTCATACGGATACGCACTGGTTGGAGTATGGTTAACGCTTATTCAAGAAGCGAGTATTTATTTCATCTCATTTGCTAAAGCCGCGTGTAAGCAGTGCGGAAGGCCGCAGTCAAACGAAAATACGAATTCGCCGCTGAAAATTACTGACAGAAGTTTCGCCTGCTTTCCCGCAGGTCACTACACCGTTCAGGCC
>MNPL01010110.1:1420-21095 GCA_002081605.1 Tropilaelaps mercedesae
GTGTCTACGACAACCTTTCAGTACAAATAAAAGTGCGGAGTCTTTATTTTAAGTCTGATTTCCATCGATATTATCTCAAATTACTTTCCGTATTGCCTAGTACAATTTGCGTGGCTCATAAAACCTAATAAAAGGGTGACGCCCGCTAGTTTCTAATATTTTAGGCCTGGCTGCTTCAATGTATTCTACTTTTCTCTACCTCATTAGTCATTATCTAATAAATGTGCTACATAGATGAGGTTTCCTAGGAGTCAAAAGGGCTTTATGAACTAAATATATAGAATGACCAAATGACTTGAAATTTTTCAAATATTTATAAAACCACTAGAGGTTGAGAATTGTTCCAGCTTGTTCCGCAAGCCTGCATGATACTATCGGCACCAGTGAAAGAAGTGCAGAAATATTTGAAAAGTATGTTTTCATTTTTTGCATCCAAGAAGTGCATGGTTTGAATTGAAACGTTCCACATTTACAAATATACATACATATGTACATTTTGTATATAAGAAAAATGTAATAGCGACACGACATGTGGCGGAGTTTCAAGATGACTTACCTCTCATGTACTTCATTGCCAAATGCCGCAATCCTATTTCGCCATCGGAATTCTGCGAGCTTAATTCGTGTATTCCTGCAATGAATAAATAAAACTATTCATAAGGTTTTCTGCCCTTGAAGTCAGCTAAATCGATCTATTCTGGCATAACGCGGTTGCTGTTTGGGACAGAAATTTAAATAGCCTTTTTTACAGAATGCACTGTGTTATCTCGTCATGAGTATACCGATTATTTAAGTGATGAAATAGAGAATGTCTCAGCATAAGTATGATTAAAAACCTCAGGAAAGTTTCAGGCTATGTCTCACCTGTAAAGCTCCCTGAGGTTTTTGGCTCCCCTATTTCGAATTGCCTCTCGCGCGATTTTCTCCTCGACTCGGGCGATCTTTCGCTCCAGTTCGTAACATGCCAGGAGCTGTGGTTTAATTGCGGTAAGTAAATCGTTATTGTTTAAGATTGATTTAGATATCTACTGATGTATCTTTCAAGCATGTAAGCTAGTATATTGTTAATAGCTCTCTCTTATCGAAGACGGCAGGCAACTACATTCTTTCGTATGCAATTGATAAATACCTTCTTAGGAGAACACAGGTAAGTTTTTAAAATGTTACCTGACGGCTAGACTTTACATATGTTAAACATCAGTCGTAGGTTTATCTTGTATTAGCACCTCTAAAACCGATTAGCGTAAAAGCGTTGTCTCCGAAAATTCGCAAAAATATCCCTGACAGGTCTCTATGGAACACTGGTTATGACGAACTTTGGCTTGAGACCCGAGCATTTTCTTAGTCTGACTAGCATCGCAAAATACGTATAAAACCCGCTCGTGTCATAAGTAGGACTCACATTTTTAACAAATGTCAGGTAAAGTGCTATTTTCTAAATGTTATTTTATTTTTGAAAGAGAACACAATTATTGGGGATAATTTTTTGCAAAAATTAGAGATATTTCAAAGGTGAGAAAAACATGGTGCATAATTGGTGGGCTCGCACTTGCTATTTTAGCCTTTGGAGTATGATTTACCTTGACGATAACGGATTCCAATACGGACGCAACAATAAAGGTAAAGCACATCAAGAGATAGATGTCCATTTTGGTTATGTATAAGACGGGGGGCAGCTTTTCACGAGCCTGCAAAACCCTGACAAACAGCCACCTTAGTATAGTTATAACAAAGGAAGCCAAAAGGTTCACAAAAGGATTTGTACCTTACGATCTATAACCAGTAGAAGCAAAAAGCCAAATTCACTTCCATTTTTCTGGGTCCCATGCTTTTAGACCAACTTGACAAATCCCCTACGGGTCTAACTTTTAGCCAACACTGAATGCCTACGATGCCGTTTTTGCTTTACTTAGAAGACGGATCCAATAAACATAAATGTGCAACTCGCCCACCCTATGTGTCTCCTCCGTTCGCAAGGTTCACACGAATGCACAAATGCCACTGGGCTTGACCGACCGATCTAGATCGGCCTAGACACCCGCTATGCTTCAAAATCGTGTTTAACGAATATAAAGCCAAGTGTACAGACTCGCATCCGCGAGTTAATGTTAAAGGAATCACCAAATTTTTAGCTGGCCTAAAACTCCAGAAGTATTAATAAGACCATGGATAAGATTGCTCCCCAACACGCCCTTTCATTTTTGGCTTTTAAAAAAATTCAATCTAGTTTGCTTATGACGAATTCACTCAGTATTTTACTATGCCAGTGAAATGGGATTATCGAATTATATCTGATGTTAGTATTTAGTGAACTAGAACAAGTTGTGGCAAAATTAATCTCAACGAAAAATAACATTTGCAGCATATACGTTCAAGGCACCCGATGGGCACGGTAGCGCCACGACAACTATTCCGCTTTGATAACTCGCTTTGCGAGTTGCTTTATTACTATTTCTCAGCATAATGAGTTAAGGCTTTGTTTTTACTGTTTTCCTATACTTTTAACTAATATATTAATCCCTTGACGTACATCCTCGATTTAAAGCCGCACAGGGGAAACCAATAGAAAGCATTTTCGCAACGACGATGATGACTTGTGTTAGTCTTATAAAGGTTGAATCAGACATAGAAAAAGAAAAAAACCGTTCATTGGGCCGTGTAAGTCAGAACATTTTTTGACAACGTACTTTGTAGCTTTTTAAACGCTTTATCTGCTCTATGGTTCAAATTCACGGTTGCTGCTACCTAGATTGAGCGGCCATTTGGCCGATGCCAGACTCTTCATCGCTACGAAACGAATCAACGTCTTCTAGATAGCCAGAACTCTCTGATAAACTTTGTACGAAGTTTCTGGGTCCCGGTCCGCTACGGGACGCTGGAAGTCTTGATGGAGATATCACAAGACGCATCGGGTTTTCGCGGTTGAACTCGTTGCTCCGTTGGAAGGTGTAGTCTCTACGAGCGTTAATAGCACTAGAATGTATGAGATCTTCGAACCTCCTCTCCAAAGGAAGTGGCACAGGCTCTTCAGGAGCCTGCTCTTCAAAACCGCCCCCACCGTCCTCAGATTGCTGATCCTCGCCGCCTTCGCCGTCAGAACCGTAATGGCGAATGTGTAGATACCTCCAGTTGATCACTTCATCGCGGCGCGCACCTCTGCAACGCGTGGAGGCACGTGCAGACCTCGGAATCTCCCTGATATTGACTCGTTCTTGTAGGACGGGTCTCTGATTATTACCGGAACTCTCCGTCTCGCCACTTGGGCTAGCATGATTTTCGACATTCAAATTTAGACCCCAGTTGAACAAGTCCGCAATGACCGTTTCAACGGTTTGGCGGTTCGCCAAATCCGAACCAGCTTCTCGGCTGATCTGGGTGCCAGTAGCATTGTCACCCCGACAAAGACGCTCCCGTCCCACGGTGCCAATTTCCTGCGCGTGCAGTCCGTAGACGGCCATGTCTGAATGATGCTCCTGATTAAGAAGGGCATCAATCATGTTGTCCGCCAGATGGCTATTTCTATGAAATCGAAAGCTCAGCGCTTCGCAATTTGGCTCATACCGTAAATTGTCTCCCATTACTTGATGAAGCACGTCGCGCTTTGCTAAAGCCAGCAACTCATGGGAACTACTACTCCGTAGAAATGGTACGCCTCACCCGACCCATGTCTTAAACGGAGTTCGATTCTAACCCTAGCCGTAGCGACCAGCCGTAGCTGACAGATGTTATCAGGTAAGGTTTCGAAGCCAACGGAGCTGTTCGATAAAGGACCTTTCCGGCATAACCTGCTTCCTTGTTATCGCTTCATAATTCTAGAAGTATGTTATATTGCATTGGAGTGGAGAGCCAGGCGAATCATAAACTAGAGAGAGACCTGCAAAAAACTGTGACAGGTTCAGCCCAGTCGGCGTATTTGGTACCTCTAAGGCTTCCTCAAACGAGTAGACGTGTCTTCTGCTTCTCTGTAGAGTTTCAGATCAATTCAATGTTAATCATTGTAAAACTAGCGTTTAATTGACGACAGAACGCAGGGGTGACTTCCCGCCGTCGTCTTTCATTTCTGAGAGGACAGAAGCAGACAATCAAACATTTGTTAACTAAAAAACAAGAAGGATTCCGCCTGTAATGGCAGTTGTCTCAAAAAACCGCCGTAATTGTCGCTTCGTCCAAAATTAGATGAACTTCATCCTCAGTCACATGAATAGCTCGTTTAACTCTGCGTTTAGTGAGTGAAAAAGAATTAACCCTTCACAGGCGATCTTTCCCGCTTTTTTCACGAGTGTTTTCAAGTTTGGCACCTAGGACAGATTTATGGAAAGAGATAAAAAATATGAGGAGGTTGACGAACAGAAACGTTTTCTTTTTTAATCTAGAAAACAGCGCATGCCGTCATAAGCTGCGTTAGCTTCATTAATATCCATTACCTTTGTAACTAGGTACAAAGCTTGCGTTTATAGCTTATACAAAGGATGCGGCCTCAACAATGACTTTCAACAGTAATAATGATAATAATTTAGGCATGTATCGGTATATGCACGGTATGGCAATTTAATTCCCCAAAATTAAATTGAGGCAAACCAAGGTAATCCGAAGCAAAATTAAATTTACCATCTACTCTCAACGTACTCTTGAATTAGCTATATGATCCTGGCAACATGCTCTTTGCGCTGATAAAATACGACAGTCACGCTTTTCATAGTAATGGTAGCATACAACCGTTGCCCTGTGCTGCAATTTGGGAGTAAAATTTTGAATGAACATATTGGGCGTACCCTGATGAAGACGGTGAAAATGCCCTGAAACAGTGTAATGGAGAGGCTGATGCGATCGGCTATTGAATTGATGCTCATTAAGTACGGCGCAAATGAGCGAATCACCAGAAATATCGATGGAAGATAATTGGAAAGAAACTGGTAGAAGATCTGACGTTGAAAGAAAAACTTGACACAAATACCTGCAAAACAATTAACAAGGAAGGCTGCTTACGTTCTGAAAGCGTTACTTCTCAGAGCACATGACAAATACCGATCACAGATGGCTCGCAAATAATGAAGGATACATATATCTTGCAATTATTAAGTAATTTAAAATATGTGTGGATCGTTGCTTCTGGAAGAAATAGTTCCTACCAGCAATTGTGAACGAACCGCCGTCCCTAAATGGAACTTGAATGGAATGTGCAACTTCTGCTGAATAATTTGCTAGTTTTTCTTCGCCTACCGCTCTGCCAGGACAGCAGCCTCGAAGCAGTATTACCCCTATAATGGACATGCAGTGCGGCGGCGACTCATCTAAGTGTGCTACTGGTGGGTGAACATAAATTGTGTTCACGCTATTCGAAGGCATTAGTACAGAGAAAGTGTGAAAATCGAGACGAGAAATACCATAAGCAGATTCGATTGACATCGCAAGTGCTACAAACCGTTAAATACGTCTCCATTGACCGGCTGCTGGAACTCACACGTATCTACAGAGATTAGACTTTCGAGCAGAACTGAAGGACCGTCGTAGTGTAGCGGTGTAGATGAACATTGGTCATATTGAACGTAATTAAACGGCAGCTGCTGGTGCGCATTATACGAATAACTGTGAATGTTCAGTGTGCAAAGATGTGAATCCGCTGGGAAGTCGCTGCAACGCAATTCCAGAGTTGCAATACAATAAATTACAGTAAGTTAACTTCTAATGGGGGCCGTATATATAGCTATTTCTATCAGCATTATTGATTTATTATACGGTATTATATATCTACGGAATGCAAGTTCCTACAGAGGCCTACTGCATTAATGAATCATCGACTAAAACAATGCATTGATTATTGGCAAATCTCTATAATTGCACACCGACTAATATCATCAAAGCTACCGCCTCCTCGAACTCAATAGCAGGCTCATAGATGCGATCCTGGCTAGCCGCCGTACATTCTCCACTGCTTGCCGATGGTTCTTACCGAAATATCATGGCGCACAAAACAGTGATCCGTTGTTTAATTCTGAGCTGCATTAGAGCTCCGGTTTTGTTTCCGTTGATATTGAAAATGAAAAGATTTTTCGTCGGAGAGTCAGGAGAAGGTACTAGCACTTTTTTGCCTCCTCGAAGTGCGGATCGAGAATCCAGAAGTACTGCATTTGTTGTACGTAGAGAAACAAGGTGTGTACCATCGGAAGCAGATGTTATGGCTGAAAGCATGGGTATGTGCAAGTTTCACATTCAAATGGTAAATTCTGTCGCTGAGCATTATTGCGGTTTGAGAGAGAATGCATGCCTCCCGAATGTCGGGTAAAAGGTAGCTATTAAATAAGCTCACTGAAAAGTGATTCAATTGTCCGATTTCGAATTAGAACGGAAATAAATTCTTAAAAGGCGTATTTATTCACTTTACTAGATACATATACCTAACTGCCAACAGAAAATTAATAAACTATAGAAATAAAAAACAAACTGACAACGATAAGAACAACACAACGAACTGCATCGGCTGTAGGGCCTATAAGCTAGAAAAGGTTAGCAGTCACTGCTAGATCACTTTATTAAGTATGTTAGTAAGGAATGTTTGCTTTCTTTATTCGGCATGAAATAGGCACTTTAGAAATACATTGATCGATAGGAACCAAGGAAATTCACTCTCAGTTTATAAAGCAATAAATAATAATTGTATGGAATTTGCCCCTAATTAGGACCTGGAATTGTTCCAAGAGAAATTGTTCTTCTTATGATTAAAACTAAGGCGTTAAGTTTGAGGCGTTAAGATTTATTGGGAGGAAAATTCCAATTTCCTCCTAATAAATCTAATTTTCAAAAAAAAAACTGCCATTAACGATAACCTGCAACAGGAATTAGAACATCAAGACTATTGACACTGAAAAAGGAAAATATAACTACCACTGCGCGAATGGCATTTGTTGCCACGCGTTTTATAAAGACGTTCTCACGTGGAATCGGGATTATTGCTCCATCCTCTACTTTATCGATTTCATTCAGCACCATCATGTTTTTGATTTTTGACCATAGATCTTGTCCAATGGTCCAATAGAGTTCAAGCGTCGCGTCCAGGTTGAACTAAAACGCAGAGATGGACAACATCAGTACTGCCACAATACGCTTCCTTTGACAAAAAAACAGTTACATGAGTCGATGACAAGCAAGAAGAGCCACCGTCCAGCCTATGCCACACAGACCTCTCAATACTTGTGCAACTTTTTTGTGCACTGAATTTCCACTAGCAAGTTGGATGCATCATCTTGACTGTGTTGGTCCAGTCAATTTTAGTCTTTGTAACATCTTAGTAATTTCGTACGCAAGATGAATGACTCTAACGAGTAAATCATTCGTGCTCCAAGTTTCTGGGCTTGCTTAATGTTTTGTGGGGCGATACTTCCTCGATAAGCTCTCTTCTTAGCGCTGCAGCCGTGCCCAACTGGAGTAAGATATCGGCCAGAATCGCTATTATTACATTACTATTGACATCATCTACGTGAAGATATAACAAAAGAGAGGAACCATCATGGCCACTGTGTCGATATCCGAAATGGAGCTGATAATCACTGAGATGTTAACATCCACTGGAGGTTCGTCGATGGGCGACAGTGATATGACCTTGTAGCTCTCTCCGTCGTCATCGGGCGGCACCTCTTCCGCGCTATCAGCATAGCACTGTTAAGACGCATTGAAATCGTCAGCGCGTCATTAAAATGAGGAGACTACTGTGGTGTTTTGATATGTCAAAAGCAAGCTCTAAATTAAAACCGTTTAGAAAACCCTTTCCAGATTATTCTCAGAATTCATTCTTCGACAATTTTAAAAACCCTAGTTGCATAAAATTACAAGTAGAAAAAATATATGCCACTAATCGAATTTTCACATGTGATCTCTTAAAATACGAACCTGGCAGTAGACTACGAGGATACAAAGTCCATATAACAATTTTGACAAAAACCACATCCGTGTATACATGTTCAAGGCACTACCTGTTTTAAAATACCAATTACACATAAGAATTCTTGATATAAGACATGGCGGTTGATATGTTTCGAAAACATCACATCAATGCAAATTAGCAATACAAGATTATAGTGAAACCGACGCCGTTTCAAGCGACAAATTCATACAGTTGAATTTTAACTTAACAAATAATAGCTATTTAATTAACTAGTCTTTGTGAATGTTAAAATTAGTTTGCATTTAAACTGGAGGATAGCCAAACCTTAAATTGAAATAGATCTTTGCACTTTAACGGTTGTACAAATGGAAATCTAGTTAGACGTATTTTCTGCAACTGACCAAACCGATTTAAACACACGAATTTTCTGTGCGCCCAACAAAGTTCTTGCTCATTTAACCACTTGCTTCATAGACGCGAGACTCGACGTAGGCATGATCTGTTGACAACATCGATCCGATTGACTTGGTGTTGATAAGGAACTAACAAACACTCCCGGTTTAGAGCAGGCATGCATCGTCGGACTGGCACATTTCCAGCGATCTTAAAGTTTGAAATCACGTTATCGTACACACAGACATCTACTGATCCCTCTAAGATTCTAAGCATAGGTTTGTAAGCGTATGTTCGTGCCTCAGCACACTTCCACATAGATGCCGCAGACCTGGCATCGCGCACTACTAGGGAGTCTTTCGGTTCGTAATCGTGGTAATCAGCACACATGCTGAATAACAAACAAATTCAATTTTTCGTTGCCAGTTCTCTGAACTTGTAGTCTTACGAACCTTGGATTATTTCTTGTCAATTTGTGGAGTACGGTCACTTTAAACAAAAAAATTATATCAGACGTGAGGACTGTGTAGTTGAAACTTCTTAACCCTCCTATAAGATTAAAAGAATTCTACATCAAGTGTATAGGTTAGTAACTGTAGTATTTCGTAACATGCAATTGTAAATTTATACTTTTGATATAAATGAGCCATGGCAAATTCACAGTGAAAGGTTTAATAAAAATATTTTGTATAATTTAGATTTCATGCATAGTTTACCTTCAGAGGCGAAGCCTCTGGATGAGCTTCGATAGGTCTGACGTCGAAGCAAGAGGCACGCTCAGTTCTGGTCAACAAAGCCTAGATGTCTATAAAAAATAGTCTTGTGCCTTTGACAATTAAAAGCTTTAAAGATATAAGTTTCAAAATATAAGTTTCAAGATATAAGTTTAAAGATATAATTTAAAAAATCTCTATTTTTTGTTTAGAGATTCATAAGCCGCACCAATAACTAGTTACTTATGTTAAATAGACTTCGTTTAATAAACAATTAACTAATTATACAAGTTATTAATGATGAACTTCCACATATTTCGCAGTATAAAATGAACATGTCTTGCTCTTCCATGGTTTGCGCATATTCCCATTCATCATAAAACTTCATTTGTCGAATAGAAAATGCTACTAAATGTAAATATGGGTAATTTCGTTCGAGATTCTATATATATTTCGTTGCATTCGTATTCACACGATCGACCTTAATTTTCTGCTCTTTCATCTCGGGTCCTAACATCCACTGCAAGGATTCCGCTCTGTGGCTCGCCTCCTCTTCCGCCGATTAACCAAACTCGCACTATTGGTCGGAACAACTTATAATAGAAGGAGCTGCGGTGCTCTGTTAGCTAGCTTGAACTCAGCTGCTCTCCTGTTGAGGAGAGGGCGAAGAGCCTGGTCCTCTTGGAACGAGTGCTTCATTGAACACTATGTTTTGTGAGGACGAGAGCCTACGAGCGCACCCCCGATCTCATAAACCACAGAATTAATTGGGTCGCGGCTTTCAGGCACTGGCCGCTGCACCAGAACGGCCGCTCATCGAGTAGTCAATTGCATGTTTGAGGATCTGTTCTGTCGGTCGTCTAAGAAACAAGTGTGTGCCCAGTGTTTTCCGATTGCATTCCGCATCGATACCGTAGGGAGCTCATGGGTGTATGGCCGCTTGTCTGTGTACACACTGTCATGCGTGCGTCTGCGTGACCAATTGAATCCTGCATTGAGCAAAGTGCGATTTCCATGCTACCGACCATCGAGTTTGGATCGTTCCAGGGGCCCCTTAACGGCTTTCACCACCATCATTAGGCCAAGCAATGCATTCGTGCAGTTGCAAACCGTGACTGAGCCTTCTGTTGACGCCGTGATATAAGCGCTTCGTGTTAGAACTATTGACCTCAAGCGCGCAGTCCTGCGATTCCCGTTCACCAGCTAAACGTTTGCAAACAGGCATCCAGGTGAGAATCGAGGCTACGACTTCACGTAGAACTTCCAGAGAATACTCATAGAACTGCGAAGACATAATTACAGTTCGCATAGGCGACAATGTGCACCCGCGCTAGAATAATGACAGTAGCTAGCAGGTCGTCTATCGTATCAGTGAGTCGAAGTGCAAACAATATCGCGGGGGAATAATAATAAACCCACTTTGAAGCTAGAGAGCGACTGGCGCCGCTGTCTGGCCCTTTACCAGAAAGGCGGATTTTCCTTTATGCCCTTTCTAGACTGGCGCCACAGTTTCTACCGAGTTGGGTTACTACTGCTGCTATCCCGGATGTAGTATTGATACTAGTGTTGGCTTCTATTATACGGGTGTTGTGCTACTGATTGCGTTCGTTATTACGATCGACCAGCAAGTCAATTGCTTATTGCCTATTGTTTAGTCGGCTAACGAGTGGAAAAGTACCGATTTCAAGACTGGCCAACTTTTTCATAATGGTGTTTGCGATATTTGATTTGGAGACTGTTTAAACACATCTCAACTCTAACGAGGTATGCAAGAACTATCACGTTTGAGTTTTTTACAAGGCGTGCCGTTTGATACTGACGAAAACGGCACAGCGCCGTGTTGCTGTACCGCGTGGATCACGAGTGCGTCTGGCACCGATTTCGTTGTCCGTTAAATTAATGAGTTACACTATTAATAAGGAACAGTAAGTTATTTGTTCTTTGGAGCCTCTTTTCGTACCCAGTCTCATGAATAAAGGCAACACTGCTCCAAACGGCGTGAAAACACACGAGGATTGGACGTTACTCTTGCGAGAGCAGAAATTAGACTAAGCAAAATTGGGCCGCTCACGGTGGGGCGGTTGTTAGCAAGGCTTTACCTCGTTACCGTTGTACCGGAAGTAAGGTCACCGGTTGTCGCGGCTGCTCTTACGTCGACGGGCATGAGCAGTAATCGCTAAGTCTATTGTTCAAAACACATACATAGAGTCTACACCTGAAATTTGGAAGGTGCTTTAAATCCCGGATCCATTACTGGTCCGGCCCAGGTTGTACTGAGCATAGAGAGGCGTTCCAGAAGCATGGGACAGCGCTGGCGATACAACATTTCCGTGAACCGTCGTATATATTTAGCTCAAAGAATATTCAAGAGGCTCTAAACAAATAAATAGAAACACGCGGGGTAGTTAGGCTTATCTAAGGGTTTTTTCTACCGAAAGTATGTCTATTATATTTTATTTTTTTTTAAAGCTAACCATCAGCCAACATTTAACGCCCACGGTAGCAGTTTTTGCATGACTTCGTAAGACGGACCCCATATAAATGTAAATGTGCACCGGCGGGGATCGAACCCGTGCGTTTACGTGTCTCCTTCAGTCGCAAGGCGCATACGAATGCACCAAACCACCGAGCTCGACACCGAAAGTGTGTCTAACAGCTATGAACCGTAAGAGGTGATTAGCATTTTTTGAGAAAAGCCGGATGGCCAAATCAAAAAAAACTTCCGCTTACTCTCCACAATTATGGAAAGTCTCGGCGCCTATTTAAGAAATGCGATCGAGATGTTGAGAGCATTGTAACGTTTTTTTATACATTAAATGCCTGTAACATTGCCAGTAGAGTTTCATTAGTGTGTATCTTATTTTTGTGTAAATGGATGGAATTATCTACCCTGTCATTCAGAAATGTGGCAATATTGCAAACGAGTATTAAATCGCGATCAACGCTAGAGCCTCACTTTTAAAAAAGATGCACTTAAAACATACGCGTATAATATTGTCAAAACGATGAGTATGAAAGTTGACTTCATTATACGTCTAAGTAATAACCTAAGAGATTGATATCCGTGAGAAAAACTGGCTACTTAAGTTGCGTGCAGTTATCCTCTGTGGACGAATGCTTTTCATAAGGTTGTGGCAGTAATACCCAGTGTTTTAATTTATGACAAGATATATTTAAAATTGTTATTCCTAGTCCTTTTACTATGCATGTAATATTTGCATAGTTTATTTGTTTCCAGGCTCAAAGAACTCACGTTTCCTATGACATAACGTTGAGTTTCTCTTTACGTTGTAATCAGAGGCTTCCACATTTGCCTGTGATAATGAGTTTGAGCTGCTTTTAAGTCGAAAAACCCGTAGGGATTGCTACCACCTAACTGCGCCTACGAAGTATACATTGGTTACTGATCAAAATATAGAGACGGTTGATACTGACAAGTGAGACGTCATCGTATGCCTGGGTTCCACTTTTCATTAAAAGATTGAGGTCGCTACACAAATGAGTTCTAAAACTTTGATAAGAGGTTCGGAAGTTATATCTGTACCACAACCTAGTCTCTTTTGCGCTCCCTATGTCCAACTATTCACTCTGCGTCCACTCAGTTGTAAATATACGCCTCTAACAAGAACGCGCAATACAGTAACATTCAATACAGTATTCCTTGCAGTAACATAGGGTAATGAAGCTGGAGGTCAAACGCCTCAAGCAAACTTGGTAAACTGCTGTTGCCTTTTCATTTTAACTAGTTAGATTCACTATATTGTTAACCTAGCTATAGATTCATACAAAATTCTGTTTACATGTTTGGCCATGAATCCATACAAAATTATGTCTAAGGGTATAGGGAGAACAGTTATTTTAGAAAGAATAGGATCTTTACAACGGTGGGCTTATGTCGGCGAAGCTCGCCGGTTCGAATGGGCCTTTTATCATCGGAGTTTTTCTTACGATAGATAAAAAGGATGGCGAAAAGTGGCCCGTGGTACGCAATTAGGAGTGTTGTAAGAGATGGCCTTACCCTACTTCTCTCGGTGTTTTCGTAAACTCGGCCCGAACGCTTACATGTATTCCACTCGAAGTTACAAAAGGACAAACTCGACGGCATTCTTAGTCGTGTTACAGTATTGTTGTAACTGTACAAAACCTATTATATTAATGTATACGTGTTGTCAGCATAGCCAAAGAGTGTATAGATATCTATTCAGTAAATGTGATGAACCAATGCGTAACATGTGAAGGAAAAATGTTTTTCTTTTTAGGCTCCGCAATGCTTATGGCCGCACCGGCCGCTCAATTGGGATCCGGCGCGGAGCCTCGTCGCTCGGATACGTCAGCTGCTTCTACAGTTTGTACCGGTGGTCCTTCTTCAGTGGCTGCCACGCCATCGACAACTTTGCCAGTAATGGATATTTTTGAATGTCCATGCTGCGAACGAGAGTTCTCACTACAGGTCCGTCGTCCTCAGGTAAGATGCACCAAGTGAGAATCATCGTATTGCAATATCTTGATCCTCATGTCGATGTTACTCTAAAAAATCACTTGCCCTCTAGATGCCCTCTAGAAAATCACTTGTTTTCTATCGCTAGATCTATACTTACACAGCGTCGCACTAGCAGTATGTTATGCAGACAGTGTTCAATACATCAAAATAACTTTCGAAGCTCCTAAGCTGAGCGCAATGACAACAATGAATAGAACTCAATAGCTCAGATGAAATTTTAGGTTCTTTCATGTGGGCATACCGTGTGTGAGCTCTGTTCAACTACCGGAAAGCACAGGGAAACATGCGATTCACTGGATCATGACGTTGTCAGCGAAAATCTTGTCCTTCTGCAATTGCTCGGCGAGGGACGGGAGAATAGTGAGGACCTTGGTACGTTTCTTGCTTTCGAATTATCATCGTCAACTACAAAGTCTAAGTGGTTTTATGATTTTATCAAAATTAGTTTCTATGATTTAGCATAATTTGGTAAAATCAACAAAATAATTTTTACAAACTTTTCAAAAACCTTTAAACATATTTTCTCGTCTGTAAACGACAACATACCTTGTTTGTGTATAAAGTGCATCTGGTGACTGTAAGAGAACGAGTCGAGAGATAGTTTCGTAGGCTGCTGCTGAATTTCTCGTGACTGGGACAGGAGACACTTCAAAACGATCACTGTGTTCAGGCTGCGGCTTAGTCGCCAATATTGTAGTGGCTTATTACAAGCAATTGGTTTGACTTACAGATTACTTCATCTCTATGGCGTACCGACAGATCTGCACGTTGGCGGCTCTTCTTAGACCATCACCAACAACACAGGCACCCGCACTGAGCCGGCCAATGCTACGGAAACTTCTAGCGTTCGTGAACTCAAATCTCGAAGAACCCTTTGGACTTAATAAGGTCGGATTACATGTTTGCGGAAGCCAAGAACACCTATCCGTTTCGATATTACGCAAGCGTTTCCGATCACAAGTTTCCTTATCAGTTGATAGGTACTATGCTCATATCGAGCTTTCGTCATTGGACTTTCGTAGGCACAAAACAATTTTGAATACTAAGCCGCCCTAAGTTTTAACAAGCCAACTATTCTTAGAATTGTGTTTTGTTCTTTTATGATCATTTCAGGCCTTGAAAGCGGCTCGCTCGCTGGCTGAGCGTTCACTAGTTGAGGTCATTCTCGAACAACAGTCTTCTGGCCAGTTAACGGCGTCATTATGGGCAGCTGTTCGTGCACGCGGTTGCCAGTTCCTAGGGCCTGCGATGCAGGAAGAAGTTCTGAAACTCGTCTTGCTTGCTCTTGAAGACGGGTCCGCTCTCTCAAGAAAGGTTAGTTGCGGAACATCGCCGCCATTCAGAACAGCACGGGAAAAACTACTTCTAAAATTCGAATTTGTAGACTTCTGAATGAAAATCCGCCTTGCCTTTTGCCTCAGCAGACAAGTCCCCTCTGTCTGAATAATTCAAGTTTAGCTAGCAAACGATAAATAGATCACTTTTACTAATCAGCACAAGAAAGTCGAAACAGATTACAATGTGGTCAGGCCTTTAATTTTATCAAGAAAGCTTCTTGAAGGTTTTGAGATGTTGTATTGGTGTTTAAGGATCGCTCACATTTGTAAAAAATGATACTTCAAGCGGTCAGACCGCGGTGGGTAATTGAGAACGGCGTCGGATGTTGTGAATCTGGTCGAGTATATAACTTATTTGTGAGGAGGATCGCATAAATTGAACATGTGAATGCATAGTATTTGATGCGTAGTATTTTATACAATGCATATGCACAAGTGCTTGGTCCGCTCAAGTTTTTACAAGAGTAACTCTCATTCTTACTGTACATACCGGTCCTCGACTGTCGATTTTTTCCAGGTTTTGGTGATGTTCGTTGTGCAGCGTTTATCGACGCTATTTCCCCACGCGTCAAAGACCTCAATCGGTCATGTCGTTCAGTTGCTATATCGCGCCAGTTGTTTCGTAGTCGCGAAACGTGAGGGCGATTCGTCACTAATGCAGCTTAAAGAGGTGGGTTAAATACGTCTTAGAGCGCCAACCGAACTATCAAGAGCACACAATATTAACTGCACACAATTCTCGTTTTGCGGCTGGTTGCTTCTTTCAGGAGTTCCGTACGTACGAGTCTTTACGGCGTGAACACGACGCCCAGATTGTTTCCATTGCTTGCGAGGCCGGCTTGCGGATCGCACCCGAACAATGGAGCAGCTTGCTCTACGGTGATGGAGCGCATCGATCACACATGCAGAGTATTATCGATCGCTTACAGGCGCCCCAGTCACTTGAACAGACGGCGAAAGAACTCGCTTCACTTGCGACCAGAGCCAATCATCTGCCATTGGCATCACGTCTACAACTGTTACAACAACCTCTCAAGGTATCATCCGGCCCAAGAACATGCTGCCGCTATACAGCAAGCGTCGGTCTATAATCGAAGTAACATGCAAATGAAATATCGTACAATGACACTCTACTCGACTTAAATAACCTATAGTTCATGAAGCCTATCAATTTACCATTCAAATGTCACTTCTTTTCAGGTACTTGAGTGGCAGCCAGAGGATGTGGCCTCCTCAGGTGGTAAGGCGGTGTTCGATTTTATATCAGCCGCAGTCTCCACTGTACATTACTGTTTATCACTGCTTCAACAGCAACAGCATCAACAGTCGCAACAGAACAACGGGCATAGCCATAAGACTACGGGCTCTCCCTCACCTATTTTCACACATTTTCAACCGCAACAGCAGCAGCAGACTCTATCGCAGCAACAACAGCAGGGACAACATCAATTCCATCTGCAAGCGTCGCACCCAAATCCACATACAACAAGTAATTGTGTTAATAATAATAGCAGTAACAACAATATCGTGAGTGGTGTCCTGAATAGCATTCAGAATGCAGTGACCCCCCCGCCGACATCACATCCTTTACCTCATCAAGTTTACAAATATAAGGTATGAATATGCAGAAGCGGAGATACGCATGTATTTGTATACTTTGCCCTGTGATACCAATTTGAGATGTCATTCTGTCAATAAACCTTGTAAAGAGTACCGGGCACGCGAATTCTGAATCCGAAAGCCTGATACGGTCGTAGCTTAAGTCTTCTCGCTTACTCACTGTGAAGGAGCGAGGCTGTAGCACTGCAAAAGCACAGTGTTCGTCGATCATCTGTGTCAAATGACCGTCAACTAAAGGGAATAGTCGGTGTATATTAGACGTCGTCAGGAGAAACTTAAAGCATATAGAACTCTTCAAGAAGAAGCTAGAAAGAAGCAATAGATAAGCAATTGTTGTAAGCCCGAATCGTAATTTCATATTTTACTCACCCCTTACAGTCAGCTGCATTGAGGTATAGCGCTTCAATAATTGAAAGCATTAACATATGCAACATGTTTCTCTTTCAGGTAAATCTTTGTAGAGATATGAACAATTTTGGCGTGTGTCCACGCGGTGCTGGATGTACCTTTGCTCATTCGATTCGCGAGCAAGAACACTTTCGTATGCGTGGAAAACAAGCAAGCCGACTGCAACCTTTACAGACGTCATCTCAGGAGGTTTCTCAGCTATCTCATCCGACACAGCAACAGCAGCTACAATCGCTCCGACCACAGCAGTCACATGTTCACCTTTCGGCTGAATCCAACCACCAACCCTCGACGGCCTTTCATGGTTTAGCTCCGCATCAACATCAAAATTATCAGACATTTAAAAAGCACCCGCATCTGCAACAGCTTCACCAAGCAACGGTTTCTCCTCGGGGACAACAGATCCCAGAGACGATCGATACCTCGCGTTAGGAGAAATGTTTACCATAATACTACAAATTTGACTTGCCCAAATGAAACGTGTATGAAGAATTTTCTCTAGATTTTCGGCGAGGTAGGTCCGATCTATTCTGCCATATTATTCCCTATCTTGTGTTAAGGAGAAAGTACGTGCGTTGCAGATAAGGGTCCAATAGAAGAGCGTGACGAGAATAGATTCATTGTACGTTTCCTTGATTGTTCCATACAAGGCATCTACCACTGGGCTCTAGAGTAGCTTTGCTTTTTGAAATCCTTTTCTGTTTTGGTTAGGTGAGATGTAGTTAACCAAAGTTGAAGCGGCGGAGATGCCCCCAACAGTAACGGCTTGCAGTATTTAGGCAAGCCTCTCAGTACTAACACAAAACGATCTATGTACATATTTAAATACACACACACACACATATATACATATATAAACGCAGGAAGAGGTTAACAGCTGCGGTTTGACGCAGCTGCAAGTACTCTCGAACAACATGTTCTTCGTTGCCCTTTCTGCTTATTGTACAGGCAATGACATTTGCACTGATTGCCTGAACTACGCTACATGTTAGTAGAACAACGTAAGTAAGATTTACATTACCAGATTATCGTCAAAGCGACATTCGAAAAGCAGGGATGTGTTCGCGTCGGTAGACGCGCATCTGTCGGCAGCGCCAACTTTGTAAATAAATGTTGAGAGGTCGGAGTGCGGTCCATTTGACACAAAACTACGGTGAAGTGAAACGTCACCTCGAATAAAAGGGCACTACGATTTAACCGTAAGGGTGGCTTGAGCATCACTAGCGTAAGCGAGCAAGTGAAGAATGTGATGATGCAAATGAGAAGGTATCATGATGATGATGGTAAAAAGTAACTCTTATATTTTTAGATGAAAACAAAAATGAATGAGTACCCTCACAAGGTCAAAGGGTACGTGGGTTGAACGCGAACTTCGGCTTAACAATGAGTGGATTTCTGGCATGGCCTTTAGATAACTATAAGCGAATGAGACGGCGTGTGCTTCATGGAACCGAGTTCGATGTTCAATTTTTCCTTTATTCGTTGCTGTGTCATCTTATAAGATTATTATTGGTAGTGCTACAACAAACCGATTAGCTGCTTTAAGCTTTGTATTGGGATGGATATACCGCTAATATGGAAGCCTGTAGCAGGCGGTATTCTCATAGCACTCTCGCAATGTTTAGAGAATTTGAAGTAATCATTGTGATCGAGGTGATGCTGTAATACATGAGCTTGGTGTCTCGGAAGGGGAGGGTTTTAATTGAAAAGTGTTTGAATATTTAATTAGCTATTCGTCGCCTAACAGTAGTCCATCCATACATCAAGCCTTGATGGCCCTTTGGTGTCTCACTTCTGTTGATTTTCTTTGCAGTTGGCATTTAAAATTTGCGCGTATAGAAAGCATCGGGCATTTTGGAGCTAATCATATTACTGCCGATAATACGTACTTAACCGTTATTAATTTATCAATTTATATAAGGTATCTTCATTAAATTGAATTTTTTATGCTTTACCTCATCACATGCTGATTCACACTGGCATCTACATAGTTGACTATTGATTTGTTGTACTGCACGTACTACATACACCTTGAACAAGTCAGGTTGATGAGTATTTCTTACCCTTGATCCAGAAACCCGATATACAGGATCTAACGTTTAAAATTTGTTTACTTTTTTTTTTAGCAACTATGTGACAATTTTCGTATTGCGTGCTCATTTGAATTGAACCTTTATGATTTAACAAAAAAATGTGGTCAAACCTTACATGCTTACGTCATTTAAAATTAATTTCCTGCCACCTAAACCACCATCGGTCGCCATTAGTTTTACAGTGATTCCAGTTCGAACTTTTAGCAATTTCGCCACACAGAACCAATTCTGATATACTTAGCTTTTTCATGTCTTTAGTTCATTCCTACTTTTTGCTATTTTGTATTTCGATTTTTAACCGAATGCGCATTTGTGTCGATTATAATAGTGTTATACAGAATGATCCTGTTTGTAATTACGTACGCTTTCATATTCACCTGTTTTTATTGTTGTGCGTATAATGGCAATAATTATCGTACCAGTAAGCATTGAAATGTTATTGAAAATGGGATACGCATTTCGATTGTCGACAACCATATATGTCGTTTTTGTTAATTTAGTTTGTATGGTAGTATGACTATTGCTGGTATATCGTAGACAATTGTGTTGTAGAAGATTGCATCAGTTACAGTGAGTTCTATTGTGCGTTACGTGTATTTACGTTGCGTCTAAAAACTACTTGAACGCAAAGATTACTATTACCATGCAGATGTTCGATCATACAGTGCATGCCAAAGGTAGCAACTTACTGGAATATATATATATATATATATATATATATATATATATAT
>MNPL01010111.1:8861-21862 GCA_002081605.1 Tropilaelaps mercedesae
GTTGCTGAAGATGGTCGACAAGCCCTTCGACCTCGAGGCCGCCGCTTCGGGCAGCCACTATTTCAGCCACAAACCCCAACTGGCGATCAACCCCGGCCCCCATCCGATTATGGAGGCTGATCGCAACGTTATTCGTTACCGCACCTCTCCCATCCAGATTGGCGTGGCCGACCCCTACTCGCAGCATCACCTAAGCGCACATGGAACCTCCGGTCTGCCCACATCCCTCGGACACCAAACGTCCTTCGACGCCACAGCGGCCTACGGCGGTCATGGAGCCTATGCAGCGTCGGCGCTCCAGTCGAGCGCCCTTGGAGCCGCTTACGGAGCCGATCTTCACGGAGCAGCTAGCACACATAAGAAGAATAGCCTACCCAAGGCACACTAGCGTACTCCAACGTGTTCGTAGAAACTCGTCTGCCGATGTGGTCCCACGTGAGCGTCTGTTGATGCAACGAGATTGGTTCAATGTTCAACCCCACTAGCGCACGCCGGCGATTAGCCGAACGAGGAGTTGCGATGACGATGTATCTGTATAGTTCGAGTACTTCTGATTCGATTGCTGTGATTGTCGCTGACTGCGCGAACTCTTCTCACGCGACGTCGAAAAGTTGTAGATTATTTCGCGTTTCGCGTTTTTTTTTCCTATTATGAATGTTTTTTTCGGGTCTTTTTTTCCACTAACCGAGGTGATGGTGACGTCTCACTATAACGTGGCAGCCTGTCAGTATTTATTTTACGCAGTGTCGATCTTCCTCGAACTTTTCCCTGACAACGCGCTATCGACTCACAGACTCTATTTGTCGCTTTCAAGCTGTCCCGCTTGTTTCTTCTTTGTTCTTCTGTTCCTTTGTGGTCTCATCCACACATATTTCCCCCCGCTGCGGTTCTGTTCGTTTTAACTGGTATTTTATCGATTTTATTCCGAACCCTTTCGACCTCAGCCGGCTTTTCACTCGCTAAATCCTCTCATTTTTTGTCTATGCAGCGCTTTTTCAGCTTTGCGCGCTGTCTATGCGATGCTCCAGCCTTTGGCTTACTTTGAGTGGATCTTTTTCTCTCACAATTTCTGATCTGTGACTCGTCCTGCCTCTTCTATCTCTCATTGGGGCGTTTTTAGCTCGTTTACTTTCTAGCGTGCAGCGTATTTCTCGTGAGTTCCATTCAGAAACAGAGTAGAACGCCGGCCGAGAAGGACGCCGAATGCTGTCGCCTTTTCTGTCTTGACCCTACTCTAATAATCTATCGTACGCCGTTGAATCTACATTGCCCCTTTGATTTCAAATATCATTTTCTATCATTTACACTATTCTATATTTCTTCACCGCTATTTCACTGTCCTACTACTCGGCGCTAACAGCACCGTCTCCGCTGTTCGAATCCGCCCCCCATTCCCGTATTTATCTACACGGCGACTCGATTTCGCCTGCGCGAAATATTTCCTCCATCATTGTTGTCTACTGGCGTATTTCTATTTCTCTTCCCAGAGCTAGCGAATATTTCCGTTCTCCCTCTATTCCAGCTGTTTTTCCCTTTGTCTCATCCTCTCTGGCGGGGTACTCGGTTTCTGTTCTTCACTGTCACAGGAATATTTCCTTCTGTTTCAGCTGTTACTGTTCTTTCGTTGCTGCCTACCCCACTAACCTAGTCACGTGTGCCATGTTGTTGGATTATCGAGAGACCTATCGAGAAGCCGGTTGGGCCCGTATCGGGTCACGCATTGGTTTTTAATACCGTGCGTGCGTGCGTGTCTGTGTCATCCCATCGGCGTAGCGTTTCGATATGTGTGTATGTGTATGTGTGTGTGTGCGTGTGCGTGTATGTGTGTGCGTGTATGTGTGTGCGTGTATGTGTGTGCGTGTATGTGTGTGCGTGTATGTGTGTGCGTGTGTGCGTGTGTGTGTATGTGTGTATGTGTGTGCGTGTATGTGTGTATGTGTGTGCGTGTATGTGTGTGCGTGTGTGTGCGTGTGTGCGTGTGTGTATTAGGCATCTAATCGTAATTGCGGCTGTACGGATGTGGATTGTCTGTGACGTATACGCTGGGCGTACGTCCTAACCGCTAATGTATCAGTAAAATGTGTTGCCGTCTCGACGTAAGGCGACACCACCGTCGATACTACGACGATAACAGCCACAAACTCAGCCGATACCGATTCGTTTCACTAGAAAAAGCCTATCTAATGTTTTTGATGTTGTCATGACGACAATCTAGTTACGCGCGTACTATGGCGATATTTTACATTGCAACCGACAGACGCCGGTTCGCTTGTTCGGTAGCAGATGGCAGACACGCCTTCTTGTCAAGCAGACGATCGAGTTAGCTATTAGCCAGACGCAACGGCGGCACGGCGACACCCCCGTTGTTAATGGCGTCGGTCAATTTTTTCTTGTGTCGGTTGTGTCGTGACTATAACAACCATCGCTGATGTTGGTATTGTTGCCACCTGATCGCTATTCGGTGTTCTCCTTCGATTCAAGCACTTCATCGATTGGTAGCCTGATCGCTGCAGGTGACTGTGCTGGATGAACCCCGGGGGGAGGAAGTCACTCGAGCGCTGTACCTTTTTCAGACTGTAAAGCGTTTTCATGTCCGGACCTTTCCCGCGAGGTGTGGAAATCACACCTTGCGACGTGTCCGACGTGATGATCGTGAGACGGTCGATGCAACGAGGTGTCAGGTGGCGTGTATCGTGAGACCTAACTTCTGCAAGGGTGTCGCGCGTGTTGATCGTGTGTCTATATTTCGTTGTCTTCTGACGATGGCACAAGCACAACAAACAATGCGACACGCACGAGCGTAGCCAGTACCGACATGCGCTAAGTAACGGGCGTCTTGCAATGCCCATAACTCAAATTTTGTCGTTTGCCGACAAGATCCCAGTGCCCAATGGTGGTTTTTTCCCGCCACCGGTGGACAACGACGACAAGTACATGTCAGGACGCTCGAATCGAATAGAGTTGAGCATCTTGGTAAAGCTCCCAGGCCGTTTGTCCCAGTCAGCTTCCCTGACGCGCAATGTTTGCCCCCTACGGTTGTATCTATCAACAAAGATCGCCACTGACGTTGGCCAAGCGTAGTGAGCCGTGTTCGATTGAATGATTTTCGCTATCGTGACGGATCCCGTCGTCCTCGTCGTCGATCGGACTACTCGGCCTTCAGCGCCCGTTGCCGTCTGAGCTCTTCTCTTGTCAAACTTCCCTTCAACGGCGGCTGGGGTGCGGTTAACGCACCCTTCTCAGCTGGACCGACACGTCGCTGGTGCTGATCTAATAGTAATTACAGTATATTCCTCCTTGCCACTGCGTCTCCTATCCATTGCCCCCGGGCGCGGGCACTTCTCGCAGTTTTTGTCCGACAGTGAAACACAGCCAGCCCGAAACGCTGCGCAGTCCCTAACGCAAGTCGTGGCCGCGAGCTGTTCACGACGCGAATTGAAGACGCACCTTTTTGACGGCGGCGCTTGAAATGCGTTCGGCGAACGGCAGAAGGAGGGAGGGCACCAAACGAAGGCAACGAAAATTTGGGGGGAGGCTGCCGCGATTAACAACGTGTGCACCTTTCACCGAAGCGTCGAAAGTCCAACGGGACGGACCGACTGTGTTGCAGACTTGCGAGCCGCCTGCGATGATCCAGGAAGAGGTCCTTTCGGACGGGGTCGTACGAGGCCCCCAGGGAACGACCGATACGGCCAGACGGCTGCCAATGACAACGTGAACGCAGTAGCCGTTCGTCGGCCGCCCAAACGAAGAGGACTAATAGATGTACGTCATTACGCAGGCGACTCTTTCGCGGCTGTGAACGGCCGCGCCGTATCTAGCCCGTCATACGGACGCGACGCGTTGGGTACGCCGCTATGACAGAGCGGCAACTAGCATGTATACATTGGCGCTATCGGTAATTAGCCTTCCTATATGATTCTCAGCCTTTCTCTAATTTCGATCCCCCCACTCTTCTCTTCTCTTCTCTTCTCTTCTCTTCTCTTCTCTTCTCTTCTCTTCTACTTTTCAAATGCGCTCTCTTTTTTCCTTTTACCTCGGTCTTCTTTACTACGCCCCACCAATTCCCGCGTCTTCTGCCCTCCCCATCATAGCTTTCTGATCGTAGTCCGAACAATACGGAAGAGAACATGTCAGCCATAACCGCCGCTACGAAGATAACGCAGCCACAGTTGGCAGCGTACCACCAGCATTGGGGCTTCGTCCCGACAAGAACTCAATCGCATCAGGACCTAAGGCCGGAATAACTACTGTCTAGGACTAGCGTAGGCCTAAGACCAAGTCCCGCCCAGGGAAGAAAGCCCCCTCCCGTTGCCCTAGGCTGTCACCGAAGCGACACCGGCAGAGCAATTTCACCAGCCGGCCGGTGAAATTGCCGCAGCCGAAGCTCAGATTTCATCCGAAGATGTCGCAGCTCTGACATTTGCCAACCGGATCCAATTGAATTCGGCCACCCTTCTATCAGCGTTGCCTTTTCGACGTTTTCTCATCCATCGTGCACTTCATCTTCCTTCGACAGTTTTTGCCTTCTTCGCCGCTGAGGTGTCTTCCCGCCTCCTCCCCCTTTTGTTTCTCGCTGGGGTATACACAGATGTGTCCGCGGCGTCTTCCTCATCTGCCCGATGGTCGTTCTTTTTCCTCATCTTCTTCGCCTACGTCTTCTTCGCTTACGTCGATTTTCATTTTTTGGCCATCCGCTGTCCAGCCGCTGCGTTATGGCAACCGCTGTGTCGATCGATGCGTCGCTTCGGGAAAATCGGCGTTTTCTTTGCCGTCGCCAGTTCGATTGATTTGTCGTTGCCATCACCGTCATTTCGTTAATATTGCAGCTCACCACGGAGTCCTCGCTTTCGTCTGGACTTTTGCGTATATATATAGAAATATATATAGAAGATCTGTGACGGACCATGGTTACGTTTAGCTCTTCGCGCGCCTGCTTGTAAATATGTGTGTGTGCGTGTGTGTGTGCGTGCGTGTGCGTGTGTGTGTGTGTGTGTGTGTGTGTGTGTGCGTGCGTGCGTGTGTGTGTGTGTGTGTGTGTATGTGTGTATGGCGTGCGTTGTATGTTTGTGATACTTGCCCCGTAGTTTGCACCGATATACGGAATGAATACTAATTGGTGTGCGCGTTTTGCTTGTTTTTTTTCTCGTATACAGCTATTTGTATATATGCGTGTGTACGTAATGTGTTGTAGCGCGTTATTACTGAAAATTAATTATCGACAAACAACAAACAAGCGAACAAACAAACAAACGAGTGTATATAATTTATGCTGCTGGTCATGCTAATGAGAATAATTGACGCATAAAAACCAAACAGGAGGGAGGGGGAACGGCACGAGACGGACGCGAACGAAGGGAGGTAGCCAATGCAAAATCAGATGACGACAAAAACATCGCCATGGCGATGCGGCACCCCCGTCTTCGGCTAGAAGATAAAAACTGCGCGAAAATGCCGAAGGCGAGGGATAACGTGATACGTCTAATATCTCATGAAATCGAAATGATTTAATAATGAGCCAACCGCTGAAACGCGGCAGGGTGCTCAGTTTTGTGAGACGCGCAATCATTAAATGAACAAAACCTAGTTTATCCTCAATACAGCAATGGAATAGACGGTATCTTCAGGCCGACGAGAAACGACGAAAAACGAGATGGAAAAACTTATTTATCGCTGGCAAAAAAATCGACCGAAAATGGCAAAAACAAAGGCCTGAGAATTTGCTAAGCAATTGTTGAGCGTTGTTGTTATCGTTATATTAAATGATAAATGTTTATTAAAGTTATGTGAATGTTCGTTGACGAATGTTATGATCAATGGAGGTGTTCTTACTTAGTTCGTCGGTGTATGGTGGCTTGTTAACAACTGCGCTTAGTTAAACGGAGTGCGCCATCATTAGTTGTATGTCCATGAAAAGGTCAGTTTATTTCTTGAAGTTGACTGCGTTGAATTGTCCGATAGGTAGAAAACTCCAACAGGGTATGCAGCACGTGGTGACATCAGCACTGTTAAGCGTATTAGTAGAATCTATCTAGCCAATATTTCGGATTACCTGCACTTCGGAGGACTAGAACGACGAATAATTGTTTCAGTATTCTTCAAGCTCCGTAGATGACCTTCTATTTGTGATTGCTCGTGGCGATTTGAGTTTCAGAATAAATTGATTTAGACTTGATCGCATCGTGATTGCCGCTGTGTTTTGCCACTTAGATGACCTTTTCTAGTTTGCTGCGTCAAACTAAATAGGAAAATGTGTTTTTAGCTTGCAGAACAGAAAAGACAACACGGTTGTAAAATGTAGAAGGACAGAAAATTGAAACATAACAAAATGGGAACAATTATGAGATGTGTTTTAACGATATTTGAGTGAGTTTTCTTGTGAGCAAGAAAAAAGCACTGTTTATAAAAGCACAAAGTTCATCTTGTGAGTTGCTATCCTGCCGGCCACATCAACTACAGGGACAAACAAAACGCGCTTTTAGCGACGCTACAAAACTCTAAAGAAAAATGGCTCGCTAAAGACAGTGCAGCAAAGCTGTTTGTAAGGAGCCTCTACCATAACCAGTGTTGTACATAGGCATCTTTGGCGTCCTCGTATCAAAAATTCCTATCAAGCTTCCCGTCTGCGTACTGCTATGTAAAGTTACGGCTTGGGAGACTTCCGCTCCTCGAGGCAATCCGACGACGCTGCGGTTGGGTTACAAAACTAGCGCGTCCCTACCCGAAAAGTAGCGTTCGCATTCACTCTCGCGCACAAGTTGATGGGTAGACGCTGCTGAAGCAAAAAGTGCATTGTAGCGGGCGTGAGACATGCGTGACTCCATTATCCCTACAATCAGACTGTATGACCGGATGTACGCGGCTCTGTTTGTGGGTCACAATCCGACACTCAGATACGTGTCGTTTGCTAGCTCTGCGCTATGTCACAGCTGTCGCAAGTTTCCGTCCGTCAGGTCATATAGGTCATATAGTAGCCACAACGGATCGCTTCTATGGACCCTGCCAGTATGCCTCGTATATGGATACGCCATACATAGGGTGTCGTGGCTCATTCTAGGCGTCCGTTCCTCATTTCGACGTAAACTTTTACCTGCGAAGGTACCGCGCCTAAGCACCAGCCGCAGGCAACAACTGTACATATAAGAATCGTTGATACCGGAATAGAGCGCTGTTCTTACTTGTTCCGAGATGAAACGCGTAGACCAAACGAACGGTTTGCCAAAATGAACACATTTCAGAAAATATAGCCCATATCCATATTATTTAGACTATAAGGGTTTCACCACTCTGTGAGATTGATGAGAAATTAAAATGAGACACCGCGTTGACTATTTGGAGACGTCGAAACTATGATAGGATGCTTAGTAGGCTATTTAGGCAGTCTTAGGTAAGTACCGAGATGTTCGAAGGTATATTAAGATATGCCTAGGACATCATAACTTGGGCAAATTGCGAAACTAGTGTGTTATTATTTCTGAGTAATGTTAGTGTGATTTACTACGTTTTCACACGTCAAAACACACTTGTGGAATAGTATACTAATATTTTCATAACACTCACAAATACAAAACAAACCAGAATTCAAATAAGATCGAGCATGAGTACGAGTGGCCAGAGAAGTCAGTGAAGTAACGCGAGGACATTCAGCCGCATAAGAGTGCCACAAATCTCAACAAAAATGCCACTACGTACGATAAAGACACCTCAGCCTAGTAACGAAATGTTTGAACGTGCACAAGGTGCCACAAAAGTACCGCAAAGATGCCATAACAGGTCCGCAAAAACGCCATAACAGATCTGCGAAAGTTCCACGTAGACGCCATCGAGATACTGCATAGATAAAATCACTATTTGTAGTACGTTTCTAAACTGCGAAACGTACACGTATTCCATGTACACGACTTTTTTTCTGGACCACCGCGTTATCGTTGCCGTGTCGTCTTTGGTAAAAAGAATTAGATGACAAATTGGTTGAGTTTCGATATTCCGTTGCGAAAACGCATGGCAACTCATCGATTTGTCCGTCTGCTCCATCCGTGTCGGCTTCTATCTAATCGAAAAATCATGTCGAGCATTTCGTCTCGGAAGTTTGGCCTATGAGCCGACGTCGCCAATGTCGCACAACGAACGTCGCCCAAATCGAGTGGAGGGTCACGTCTTCTCATCAACACAGGTCTAGGCTATTCTTTCAGGCTGACATTTCCCACCATGAAGAGCCAGGCCGGGGTACAGGACAGCTCCGCGCACCATCAGCGCCGATATAGGTTCTAGAGGTCGCTGAGATAGACGAGTGAAGAAGATAGGGCTTTATTAGGTAGCTCATAAACTATGGCTAAGAGACTTCCATGTCTAGGCCTGCTCCCGACGCCCACAGGCACTAGCTACTGAGTCATGCCATTAAAAAATAGTGAAAGGCGCGTCCTGCAGTAGGCAATGATCAGAAACGCTCATCCTTTATCCACGTCAGTTGCCTTGCGCCCGTTCGATTGAAAACCGTTTTGAAGCCGTCTACGGAGTGATGATCACTTAAGAGGAGACAGACTCTTAGCCTTCAGGTCCTCTAAACGCATTTTACCGTTCGCGCGTTCTATCATTTCGCCGTCGGCTCGGAGCTGACTTGTGTCGTATCTCCTGGCCGACACATTCGTCGAAGAGCTCGAGAGTCGTTTTGAGCACCCAGCGACTTCCTTTTACAGTAAAGTGTTTCCGATTCCCCTAAAAGGAAATGTTCGGAGGTCTATTTTGTTCCCCCTAGGCACCATTGCTATTGATGATGATGATATGCGAACGAGGTATGATCGGTCGGGGCGACGTATTGTATACGATTTGTCGTTCGTGGGTTTCGTCCTTTAATAGACGACGCCGTGTTGCTATACTGTCTGTATGGCAGCACAGACCTGTCTTGCCGTTTATCTAAAAATGATGAAGGCTAAACCGTGATGTCAGGGTTTGTTGTGTACCTCGTCCGGACTCCAGAAATTTCCCGAGACCCCGGAGAGGAGATTGGGGTTCCCGAACGCATCGGCGCAGTCATCCTTCAAAGTCAGGTCCGCTCTGGACGTCCTAGATCGGATCAACCGTCTTACGAAGTAATGCAAAAACTGCTACCGTGGACGTTAAATGTTGGCTGATGGTCAGCTTTATTTAGATCGGATCAACAAGTTCCGATGCCGAGCTCGACGAGCATAAGAAGATATTAAGGTGCACTGGTTCAATCCCAGCCGTTTCACATTCTCATTTAAGGCGTCCGTCTTACAAATTACGAAAAAAGGTACAGTTAATGCTAAACGTAAATTGACGGTCAGCCCTAAAGTGAAATATTAGGTTCGATCAATATGGTATATCGACGGGTTTAACGGCAGCCATGCTTGTGAGTCAACAAAGGGTTGAAAAATGACCCAAATGCGAGCGATGAGTGAAAACGATGGTTGTACCAGCTAGCAAATCTGAACAGTTTTACAGCGGCTTACAATGAAACCCTATAAATTAATGAACGTCACGTAACCGAAATAGTAATTGAGAAAATATGTCTGTTTGCGCGGATAAATGACGTATAGAAAAAAGAACCATATATGCCCGCGAGTGTGTTTGGACGCTGGTAGGTATAGGTTCAAATCTTAGCGTTTTCTGTTTATTTTCCTTACCTTAGCTGAAGGGTAAATGTTCTCTGGAACACTGGAAACAAAGACTTCTCTTTTGTCTTTCATCTATAGTCGTACTTCGACAGTAGAAGAAATGCCCTTACCGCTGTCTGAAATGCCGACTCGGAGAATCTCATGGCATTCTGCTTAGGCCGGGTACGATATAGTTATGTGCCAAGTGGCTCTCGTCGGTAGAAACAACTGGTTGTCTGCGTATCATTGTTATATGTCGTTCAAAAGTGACAACCCCACTCGGTTCTTCGGACGGACGTGTTTACCCAAGCCTCTCTGCGTCTTGTCGTCTGCATCCTCCTGCCTGTGCTTTTTGATGAAGTAGTGGGTGATGGGTGGGTTGTTTAAGTTATGTCAGAATGCAACCCACAGTGACCAGTGTGAAACTCACAAACCTACTCTCCACCTTTCATTTCTTCTCATCTCCCTCCCTAGACGGAAATTACGTTAGCATTACTTTGAGACTATGGCTGTAGAGGGGATCTTTGTGTCTCGCTTTTGTCTACTCGGTTACTGTCGTCACGCACCGTCTGGGTGCGTTCAAACAGGGGATTAGTGCCCCTCACAGCGGTGAGCTTGGATGGCTTAGCCAATTGGCTGTGACGCTGGCGTTTGCTTGTTCGAACCCCGTTGATGACACCCCCGCGCTTCTCGTGTGCCCGAACTCTTTCGGTGTAGGGGTGCCCGACGTCATGCGAGAGCAGTCCCGAGCTCAGAGCTAGAAGTGGATGGCTGGAGAATTTATTATTAGGGGATTAATGCCTGTTTATTCCATTCCATCACCCTGGTGGCTAGGCCGAGGACTTGAAACACCGAGAGCTTGTTCGTGCTTAGATATAGCACTGAGTCAGAAGCCATGGAGGCACCGTCGAAATTATTTTTAGAATATCTCATCGGAGTAAAAACACGACTCAGATGTATGTTGATGTATGCAAAGGGATCTGTTTGAAATTACGTTTACGCCTGATTGCTTTCTTAGATATTATTACTACCGGGCAGCTGGACGCTAAAGTCTTCACATAGAGACAACACCATTGCGCTTCGGAGTCCGAGTAACAAAGACAAAATATCGTGTCATGTATGCTCTATCCGATCAATGCCTATTTTTTCCACTGTATTTCATGCTTGCAGAACTCTCTTCGTATCTAAAAACAGCAATTAATACATGTAAAAAAACAATATGACACATATACGCTTGTAAAAATGCTTGCTATTTAACGTGCGTTACAGTTCTATAATAAGACGTACGCACGACGTAAACAATCTACAGGCGTACGTACAGCAGCTTTCGGGCTGTTTCGTTCACACGTTTTTACTTTGAAATCTAGCTAGATCCCACAAAATTGCCACGATCTATGTTATAGGTGGGTCCAATTTGGCCAGCCTCGGGGGAATTAGGTCCTGTGGAGTATTAATCCGCACAATGTGCCAGGACTGGCCCGGTACGGTTTCCACAAGCGAAACACAATGCGCTTACGACAGTTGGAGATCAGTCGTTTCCGTATATTTTTGCATACGATCACTTTGAGTTGGAAAGGGACGTCAATGAGAAGAAACGTGTTCATCAACGAGAGTGTCCTCTGTTTCGGCCTATTAGGGAAGGACTCAGCTCTGGTATTTCTTTATATACTTCTAGCCGAAGAGTGCGCATCCTTCTGAATGGCACGACTCAAATTCAAAAGACATCGCCATGTAAATGTATTTAATGGAGAAAATTTCTTCTAATTTCTACGAAGCTTTGAGCTCTTTTCGCAGGAGCCATATGGCTGTCCTAGTCTTGTGACCTGATTGATACCGACGCAAAGATAGAAAGTCTCCAATTGCCACTGTTTTTTACGAGTTAGACGATGCGCACAGCGTCTGGGTTTCAACATATTCGAATTGACACCTACCCTAATACACGATAGTTACGATGCCGTATTTGAAGACAGGTTCCTTCTACCCGGTCTACTTTTAACATTTCCGTTCTGTGCAATCCACATCATAGACGTGTAGCCGGATTCTAGCTACACGCTGCGTATTTCCACATGTCTGGTGGTATTTCTATAAAGCATTACCACGAATTGTTACTATGAGCGATAGCAATGGATATAGCTGCCTACGTACCGGAACATTCGGTGCGGTGCCAGGTAAATGTTGGACGTTAGTCATAGATTTCCTTTGCTAACACCATTTTGCAGTCAGCTGCGATCAGGTTGTTTCGGCCAGACTGACTGAAGCGCTTGGTGAAGTGTCAAGCACGCGAAGTCAAAGATCATGACGCGACCGTGCACCTCGAAGGCTACTCGTTTCTGTGTAATTGACAAGGCCATATGTTTTGTGAGGCTTACGTACGGACGGCTGTCTGCTCGGTCGTATGATTTGCTCGGAAGCTACTTCAAGTAAAAGCCGGAAAAGGTGTGGCGACGCCACCTGCAGAAAAGTCTTTGAGATAGGAGAAACTTGGGCCGTAAAAAAGAAAGAAATCTGCCAGCGGACGGAGACGTGGATAGGTGCCGTTACCATCGTTATACAGCGGCACCCTGTGCCGTCCATGAACGGAAACCGCGCTTGGTCATATGTCGGTAGGAGCTGGTTTTGTACACAGGAAACAGCGCTGCTCCGAAATAATTCCATCCGAATTCTCTGAATATGTTTTCCGGTAGACGACGTAGCTGATACATGATGACCTCTGACACGGGCATCGAGCATATTTTTCAAAGTCAGGGTAGTTAAGAGACAGCGGGCAATCAGCTAGCCTTGTATAGTTAAATCTTGAAGGTCATTCTCTCTCGCTCTCCCTCTCCTCTATATATATATATATATATATAAGGCTGTAAAAAAACATGTAAAATTCTTTTTTTCACTTATTACTCTATTTGTATCTAAATAATCTAATGGAATACTTTGACTTCATATGTACGTAGTGTATGCTTTACGCCTTGCAAGGGGCACTACAGGACACACAAGCTTACGTGGGTGTGCATCGTGTGTCTGCGAAGTTTGTCCTACAGTGTTAGTCATCGCGAAGAACGATATTTTGCGGCGGCAGCTGCTTCATGCCATGCAAGCAACATTCTGTTGGGGTCCTTCATATACTCGCAATCCTTAAGAACCGTGCGGAAGCACAAGAGTTATCTTTTCTTTGCGTTTCGCGAGCATCCGGCAGCTTTAGTGTTATTTTTTCCTCTAAGATGCTCTTTCCTCATCTCATCATGTCCCGAGGGAGATTTCAACGGCGGCCTCACGAGAGTACCGCTCGACACAGACAAGTGCCACTGAAGACCATTTTAGTGCACGCATACGACCAAATCAAATGGGTGGCGCCACGCGATGAGATTATATATATATATATATATATATATATAT
>MNPL01010113.1:0-30030 GCA_002081605.1 Tropilaelaps mercedesae
TATATATATATATATATATATATATATATATGCACTATCTATGGCTCTTTCAAACAGAGCTAATCACAACAACAGATGCGAAAGCACGAGATAGATTTATAGGCTGTAGTAGTTCTTGTAATACGACAAGATGTACTGGAAACATCAAAAAGCAATCCATTCGTTCCACCGTGAGTGAACAAAGAGTATTTATGCGCCTGTATGACGCCGCGGACTCTTCCTAACGGCACAAGCAGACAACAGATTCAGCTACAGGGTGTTCAGATATTGTACTTGAACGCCTTACCATTGCTAGGAACTTCAACAGAGCGGGCTTAAGCGTCTGCACGATTAGTCGGCGTTGATCATCAGAAGGCACCGGACAACAGGACGTAAGAGCGGCTATAGACAGGACCCCGCGACGTGCCAACGCACTTTCCAGGGTGCCATATATGGCCAATGACGCTTCACTGTAGAAACCGGCTCCTTGCACCCCAGGGACCGCCTTTGATGTTGCTGTTTTTGCTGCTGCCGATTCTGTCGGTCCATCAAACAAATTAAATACACATAAGTTTCGCAAAATAACTACATCTTTAGCACGAATTAGACATTCGAACAGAAGCTGCCACATCCCCTGTGTGCGACTAAAATTGCACGCGTATCGCAATGTTTACCATTTACGATGTCCCTGCTCCTCGACCAATCGGGCAAACCGCATTATGAAAGCTAATACCTAGCAATTCGCTTTACTTGGATTTCAGCTGCAACATATCGACGTCATTTCATGTTTTTGTCACGAACGCTGCGTTTCAGCATGAGGTACGCACGTGAACAAACTGTTTCCGCTCCAAAACAGACATTCCACTTATGTCAAATAAATAAGGAACATAGCTCGAAGAGCAAACAAAATCAGCCAGCAGGTACCCGTACGTCGCGTCAAAGGACAGGCGGGGCCTGGCCGGCCGATGTCCTCCAGTTGAGGCGTGAGTCGGCGAAGTGATCGGGCGAGGTTAGCAGCGGCCGTTCTTTCTGGTCCGGCTAATCCGGAGAACAGGACACCGCTGGCACCGGATTTAAGCGATAGCGACGACACCTGTGCGAGATTTTTACGAGATCCGAACGAAAAACAGAATCGCCCACCGAAGTTAGACGTTCGTGTTCACTACGACTCCTCGGTCGACGAAGATTATTTGCGCGACAATTACTGGACTAGATAAACCCTCGGAATGAGAATTGCAGGCAGAAGGCGTGTGCAAGCCGCGGCTCACAGCGGCCTGCGTAATGCGTGTTTTGTCGGCGAATTTCGGCGTTGATACTCACGAGATGCGAAGAGGAGCGAGAAAGCCACCGAGAAAGAGCTGCCAGAGACCACGAGGCCGACGGATGGCCACCTCGTGAAGACACATCAACGGTCAGTGTTATATCCTCTGAAGAATCGTCTGAAAAACACAACGAAAGAGACACGCACGAGTCAAGTTAACCAACAATGCATAAGTCGTTCACCGTAGTGGCGAGGGGGCACGATCTTCTTCTAGCGTTAACTCCTGTACAAATTAATGCACCACTCGATAGGCCAGAGTCGGCAAGGAATGTGATGGATTTTGTGTACCAGGTTCTGCGTTATTATTTATAGTTTGAATCGGGAAATTTTTAATGTTATTCAGGTGAATTTTTAGCTGCCAGGATAACGATCATCTTGTTTCGCTAATATCTACATATACTTAGCGCCTTCATTTACAATCTCTTAATTACTGTGTGTAGGATGGTCACTCATGTTAAGTCATAAAGTTGCCTTTTGATTACACGTCGCGCGTTACGAACACAATTTGGCTTAGCAAACATAACAGGGCAATATTAAACAGAGCATACGGATGTACTGATATGGAATGAACAATGAATGAGAGAAAATATCAAAAGTACGAGCAAGAAAATACATGCAAGCATATCATGCTCAACCAAAACTGTTCATATGACAGGAGTGGTATCTATGTATTAAAGTTCTTTCTATAATCGTTGCCAATAAGGAGCCATTACTTACTAAAAACATGTTCATATGAAGAGTAATTGTAGGATGCCTGACCGCAGTCGAAGCTCGCCGCCTGCTTTGCGCTAATCACGTCGTCTACGGCGACCATAGGAACAATGAACACTTTCGTCGTATTCAGAATCTACAACAGAGAAATCGAGAAACTAGGCAAAATTATAAAACTATAATTTGAACAAAACGCACTGGTACCTCTCATTTCATAGACTTGGTATGGTGATATTAATAATGAATATATAGCTAAAATGATTAATAATAGTAAGAATAGTTACGTTGAAACCGAGAACTCACTTGAGTAATGAGGTTATCTTTGCCGTAGCGCGAAGCGAGGACCTGAGCGAGTCCGACTGCCGTCTGAATAGCTGCCACATCGTTGCCAAGATGACCCGCCGTAATCAGAGTCCCCGGAAGATGAGGGGCCTCATGTAGATCTGACGGAGAGGAGCTCAGCTCCAGTAGCCACAGATCTCGGCCACTCGAACCCGACTGAGCCAGGCTAAAAAACGGACAAACGGATAATCGCAGGTTAGGCCAACCACAGCGTGGTATGTTAGCGATAGCCAAATAAACCGTTGAAAAGTTCAGGATATAACCCTTCGTGTTTTGGTAAGGCCCATATGATTGTAGACCTGCCCCCAATGTCAGTACAGCGTTGCCAATGCGGCGCATTTATTCACGTTTATTTCGAAAATCTCGATTAAAGAATTGTTATTTTACACTCAACATGGACTTTAAAAATGTCCATGTTGCTCGATGCGGTCAAGCATACACGTGTAAGCATAAAACATAAACACAGATTCACAAGTTTTGATACACATGAACAAATACACTTTTATTGAATTACCTCGTTAGTTTGCTATGGTGGGGGTTGTTATGTTCGACTTGTTTGAGCAATTTGGTGGCACCATCGTAGCCTCCAAAGACACCGGAGTCGCCGTTGGGGGCCAACATGAGGGGATCGAGCCGAAGGGGACCGGAGGAGCCCTTGGTCGTCCCTGCTACGACGACCTCGTAACCTGGCGCCGACGCTACGGAACGCAACGATAACAGATCAAATGCGCCGCGAGTGCATTTCCAGCCCACACGATGACGGTAAAACCGTTAGGCAGAAAAAGGGAAACACTAATGAGTTTCACTTCATCGATTACACGGTTTTTCTTTCTACGATTCCTAAACTGCTCCTGATTCTGGTTCTGCTGAACCTTCGAAAAAGCTGTTCTTAGCACAAGCATTTATATAGAAATCTTTCACAATAATACTTTAATGACCGAATTATTCATAAATATGATGAAGCTTCTCCCTTAAGCAACGCAGAATACAGTGTGAGGATCTTACATAAAGGTAATACTATTATGATAGTAATACTGAGCAATAGAAAAGAAGTTGTTATAATAAAGAAGAGTCTCATCACAGCCCGATTTTTAACGATAATAAAAAAATCACATAGGGCTAATGTAATTAAGACGTATGGATGGGAACTAAATGAGTTAACTAACACATTAGCTACTTCCCGTACCAACAAACTACCTATAAAAGCAATCAGAATGTCAAAAGCAATCATAATAGTCATAATAATATTTTATTGTTAGTAGTACAGTTTTATATTAATAATATATTATTACTATGAGTATGTTATTAATATTATGACTATTATTATTATATAGATATGCCATCACTATGTGTGGTATTTGAGTTGCGTCTTATTAATGGCGTGTGCGTGTGTCTGTGTCTTTGACGGACGCGCACCTAATTGCACTTACAAATATGCAGGCGGCTATTCCTGCTCCGGTAGGCGTGCGATCATAAAGATAGCAAATATTAGTTTTCTTCAATCGTCCCTAGAACTCCGGACGCCGCCAACATATCGTGCTTCGTAACACCGAATGGACCATACCCACCTAGCACGTCCCGATATTTCGTACGTTACCCTCACAAAACAAGCCCCTAAATAGCAAAAACAGTGGCCGGCACTCGAACCTCATCTCACCGCGAAGTGTGTTTTTCCGTCTTCGTGCTCAGCCGCGCTCTGGCAGGCGCTCTCCCCTTATTCTCCCTTATTTCTTCCTCCCACTCGACACAACCGAATGAATCACGGGAAGGACGTTAAGCTTACCTGCGATATACAGAGCGCCCGGCGGCACCAGGAAGGAAAACGCCCCGTCAGAGAGAACCGGCACATTCGGTCGGGAGCTCGTCGTGACCGTCAACTGGACATTGCGAACTGGGCCATTCCCCTGTTCGCTGAGTACGAACCCCGTCGCTGACATGGCCATTGCGCGCGACAGAAACTCGACCAGTGTCGGCTGGACGCGCCGGTACAGCGTGTAGAGTTCGCTGGCCGGCGGACGGGCGCAGCACTCAACGAACGCTGTCGCCATCAGCGTCGAGTAGTGCTGATATGCGTAGTCAAGGAACGAGTCTGGCAGCGCGTCGGGTGTTGGACGTGAACAGCCAACGCCGGCGGAGACAAACGGTTGGACAAGCCGCTGGAACAGTTCGGTCGTGTCGGTTTCGGATGCGTTCAGAGACGGAAGTCCGATACCCACCGCCCCGCTCTCAAGGTTCAGAGCGGCGGCGTAACCGAATGAGTCGAACAATTTGATTAGAATGCGGATTCGAGAATCGGACCTATCGCCGGCGGAGAAAAGGTGGTTGACATCAGTGGCCGAATCGATAGCGACATCGCATCGACCAGCACCGTCGTCGCTCTCTGGAGTCCACGCGGCGTCGATGTATGGCACGATATGGATGACCGCATTATCGATCAAATCACGATACCATTTCATCTATGAGAAAAGGAAGAGCAGAGGTTTCTACTATGATAGGCTATGTCTTGCCATTTTATTATTATTATTAGTATTATTATTATTATCAAGTAAAATTCGCGACCATCTGACCAAAGACTGAGACGAAATCTTACCTCCTTGCGGTATCCCTCTACGAGGTGCCGTGCGAACCTCATCAGCACCTCGCGACCAACGGCTTGCGAGCCGCGAAGGCCTCCTAATAGCAGTATGTGCGATTTGGCATTCTGCGAACAGCATTTAAGTAACGGACATGCAGATGTAGGCGATGCTCAGTCAAACGCGAAATCCGTCAATAAATGCTGTTGATTTTACTAATAGGTTTCTTTTACACATAAAAGTACGACGAGATGAAAGGGCTAATGGCGAGGTAATGAAAACGACTGGATATACGGACATTAACTGGGATTTCCACGCTTACCGAAGTCATTTTATTCGAAATGTGCATGAACTCAAGGATCTTATTTCTGTCCCCGTCCTTGTCAAAGGCCTGCTTTACGTTGAAGATCATTTGGTTCTCCGAATGCAGGAGCTCCATGTCGTTGTTGAGCTCCTCGGGCGTGAGGTACTTCTTGGCCATGTTTGGAGCTATCGAAAAGTCGTTCTCCTTGGCCCAGCGAATTTCTCTGACGTTTACTCTGAAGTCAACTGACACCGGCTGCGCGTTGATGTCCTCGGGTACGATGACCGATTGGGTGCCCGTGTGGATGCCCTCAACGACGGTGGAAATCTGAAAACGTCCAAAATATAGCCAATGTCACTGGATCACTCGAGCGTTCGTCGAGCAGAAATTCTCTGTGGGATTCAACCGATGTCCAAAGAGACCGAGCTGAATTGTTCTCACGGCACTCTGAATTTTTTTTTCCTATTATGTTTGTTTCCATCTACGTGCGAATAGTCTATAACTCGAATTGTATCGGCCTAGAGCCGCTCCGCTGTGATCAGGTTCGGTCTGCAGTGGCTTGAATCAATCATTAATGAGTGTGCAATTGAAACCGCTTCCTCTTCAGTCCCATTTGAAATGTGACAATAGAAACTTATTGGTATCGAGAAGTCAGCCCGTTTCGAACTTCTCCCGCCTACAGAAACCAAATAAATGAGTTTCGGCTGAAAACACCTCCTTCGGCTCACACACGTTTAGACGTGCTTTGGACGGCGATAAAGTGTTGATAGATTGTCTGCCATTGCGAACCTGATATGTGTCGGGCTTCAGGAGTCGCCAATAGTCGCCATCCTGGGCGGAACGGACATCGTGCTTGATGCCGCTTACGTGAATGAGCGCGTTCGCCAACGGGCGGCCGTTTTCGTCCCGGACGAAGCCTGCCACGCCGATGTGGGTCATCTCGATGAACGTCAGCAGTGGCCGCTTGTTTTCGTCCCAGAACTTCTCCAGCTGATTCGCCATGGGGAATTTTTGGCACCCCATCTCGATAGTGAGCTCAAAGCAGTTTGAGTGCAGGTAATTGAAGTCCTGCATACCCCCGTACAGAATGTACCACTGGGCGCCGTTCGTGATGCCTTCGTCGAAGCGATCCTTGAAGCCTTTCGCGCAGGCCTCCCCCATGTGCATTTTCGGATGCAGTCTCGAATAGGTACGGGCCAACATGCGGAACAGGTCATCGTCCGGTGTGGCGCTGTACATGTGATCCACCTGGCGACGACCCAACCGAATCGATAACGGTCAGCGAGGTAACGTAAGCCAGCTAGCCAGATACAGATGAAGACACAACGAGCGTCGCCGGTACTTCAGAAGACTAATTAACAAAAACCTCAGGAGGCGGGTTTCCAGAAAAACATGCGAGAAACCTCCACCATCAACACAGCATGTGCAAGCTTACGCCGAACGTCATATGAAAATCCGCCGAGCTACGGACATGCTACATCTGACGAGGGTGCTCCCTAAAGATGGAGACGCTTCGGTTTTTTCAAACAATTTTACTAAAATTTGCCGCTGATTTGTGCCTGGCATGTGACATACACAAAATTGATGCGAACTAACCTTAGCGATGTTTCCGTCGAAAGGGTAGTTGGCTACCAGCGCACCGCCGTGAAGATTTGCGGATAAAACGAATGGCCTTGAGGTGATCCATTTCATCATGGCCAACGTCTCCGGTTCGAATTTGTTTGTGCCAGACTCGGTCTGTAACGAGAGCACGATTGAGTGCAACGGACATTGATTATGAGTGCAGTCGCATCGTACAACCGCAACCTAGGCGATAATCGTAAAGGGTGGATATATTAACAACGACGACCGCCAAGGGAGAGAAAGAGAAATGAGGAGAGCGGGAAAGGGGGAGACGCCCTATTCAAATATTGAGTTTTTCTATTAGTGCAAAGACATACAGGAAAGAATACATTTTGGTGCACAAGCATACAGACCCGATTGCCAAGATACTGGTCGGGAAAATTTCGGTTGAGGTCAACGTGATTCGCGTTTGGCCGCCCGACAAGCGATTCGTAGTCGCCCTCTTTCGATCTCTCGTATCCGTCGGGGTTCATCGATGGCATAATGAAAATCCTGGTTCAGGATTACATAAATAGTTAAGGTCATTATATAATCCTAATTAGAATTACATAAACAGTTAGGGTCATTATATAATTCTAGTTAGAATTACATAAACAGTTAGGGTCATTATGTAATCGCACTTAGGATTACATAAACAGTTAAGGTTTGTTTTCTCATTTGTTTTTTCACAAACAAGCGCACAAACAAACACAGCACAAGCCGTTCAGTTCAATATGCGCTGAGACAGGCCAAACAAGTAAGCCGAACCCACGCTTGTATCATCATGCCGTATCATCATTTTACAGACTAGAAAGCCTTTCTCATAAATGCCTAAGCAAAGCACTATTTTGGGCCAAAAATTGCTTTTATTTTCGAAATGATAATTAACTTATTCAGAAACCTCAAGGTCAGTTGACCTTGCGCAATTAAGTAAGTAAACCACAGAGACAATTACGCTTGAATTTGTCCGTATTTTGCCAAACCAATGTTCCACAATAATGGACTAGTCACCATCTAATCGACCTTGCCTAATGATTCACCATTCCATTTTGTTAGTTTGGCAGGAGTAGCGTATCGTTTTTACCTATGAAATAGGTAATAATAAAAATGTGAATGAAATAGGTAAATAAAAATGTACTAGTCGACCATTTACCTTGTCCTATTGATGAGTTTAGTGATTCGCGGTATTTTGTCATAGCCCTCACATAAGAGCTGAGCCATGAGAAGGCTCACTTCGCGTCCAACAACCTTCGACAGAAAGGATAAATAAGATCATCAAGATGGCGCTGAACGGTGACTAAGCCTAACCGAACTATCTGGCGGTTCTTGAAAAGTTTGCAACCGAAGTTCGATTCTCTATGGCAGTTACTGGATCGCCTCGTCGTTGAGCCGCCCTTAGTCTGCCACCTCAGGTTTTGTCGGTCTTTCAACGTCGGCATTTGCGTATGTCAAAACGAGCTTACCTCATTTCCGTGCATGTTGGCTACGATCTTCATTTCGGCCTCGCCTGGTTCGTGAACACCGGGTTGATCTGAAATCTCCAGAACCTGCGAGTGCCAACGACGGTTTAGACCAACAGGCAATGCAATGGTGTTAGCCAAAGAGAACTTCTACCCTAGAGGGCTATGGAGAGCTTCTGGTAAGACGCAGCCGGAATCATGTCCGGGTCGAACCGAAAAAGATGATCCGACGCCTTGTCCAGGGCCGCTTTCGAGTGGAGTACGTCTCCTACCAGAGCTCCCCAGGGGGCATTCACCTGACGAACTCACGGAACTTTGGCGACGCACGTAGAATACTCACCCACATTTCACGGTGCTCCACAGTCTTTCCAATCGACGTCAGTCGGGTGAGGTTGGCGAAGCGTTTATTGAGCGCGCGCAGGAAGTCCGTCATCGCCTCGTAGTTGTGGTGCTGAAACTCGGGGGGTGTCGAGAATCGGAAGTCGTCGGCGTCGGCTTCAATCAGCTAGAAATGATCCGAAGAAGAAGTCCAGAAAGACCGACATTAGATCCAGCAAAAATATAGTTGAAAAACACTCAGTTCGCCTGGCGACATGGCAACTAGAGAGTTCTCGGCTAAAGCACGTGTGCGAGTGCGTATCCGAGCGACACCGGTGAAGACAGATGTATTAGCAAGCCAACTTACCCACACTTTATTTTTCAATTTGTTTTGTTAGAATACATAGATGACACATATACATCTGCCACCATGCTGTCAAATGCTATCACAATAGTTTTTAACGCAAGTGATCTGGAGTTGATGGTGTCCGTGACCGTAATAGCTTTGGAGTAGAGAAACCAGACAAACAAACCCAGCCTCACCATCAACCAACTTTTATTTAGATTAACACTTTAGATCAAACAAAAGCGTATAAAAACATAAGGGAGTACAAATGCACTGTTATGCTAAAATAGAATAGCATCGTTGAGAAAGGTTAGTTACGGCAAACGTTAGTTTCGAGCAAGTTAGAAGGCACAAGCCGACCTGAGTTACCAAAGACGAAGCTTCCATAATAAACTGGCAGGGACCTTCGACAATAATAAACTTACAAATCGTGGCATAATTGGGAAATATGCTTGAGCATGACATGAGTAGCAGGTACAACCAATATTGAATCTGGGTAAACGTAACTGAACGTACTGGCGTGATAAACCAAACAGTGAGATACGAACAATTATAAGGCGAATCCCCTTTCAAACGCAATTTTACTTGAACTGACATTTCATTGTCTCGTTCGATGAGAAAACGACATTTACAGCATGCAACACCTAAAAGACGGATTCGATTGTATTCTCGTAGGGTCAACTGGGTTTGGGAGGTAAGAAATGCCATGCTAACGATTCCGCTAATTTAAACTGTATTAAGAAGATTCGATCGCAAGGCCCTTCCTCTGAGAGGGGATTGCGCAATGCGACAGATCATGAATTGGTCACGGTTTATCTGTATGGTTGCTTCTATTTGGTCGGCTCGAGGTCCTGCGATGTACCTTGTTGGACTCTTCGTGCCACTGCTCCTTCGGAACCGTATTTGCTACCTGCGGTTCCAGCATGAAATCCACGGTCGTCGCCGCACCCGTGCGAACCTGTACGTTTCGCCTGACGAGCGTCTTGTACCTGGAAGTGATTGTAGGCGAACAGATAAATAGAACATATTACTTTGAGGCCAGTTAGCGTCTGAATGAAGCGCTGACTGGCGCATGGTTTTGCCAAACCAGAGCATCGATGAAGCCGTATGTGACGTTCCTATCTCGGCTGCGAACGGTCAACTCTAGCAGCTAGTAAACGATCGGCTAGTAAATGACATAGCGTATGCGGTGGTAATGAGTAAAACGTATTTTATTCTTAAAGAATGCTGTACGTAAACGTATTTGCCTGTAGGTGGCTGCGCAGACAACGAAAACAAGAGCGCATTAGTTCTCCAACGAGGCCGCGCATGATCATGTGGTAGGCAGCAGGAAAAAAGAACTACATTTTGCCTACCCAGACGAGGAGACGGTGATGTTGTACGTTCCAGGTAGAAGAAGACGCCAATACTCGCCGCGAGAACTCGAGGTGATGTTATGCGCAATTCCCTCCACCTCGACAATGGCTTGTTTTACCGGAGCCATTGAAGCCCGGTTACGAATCAGACCCCTGATCCCCATATGAACCTGCAATCAGCAATATTGGCTATGTGACTATTTTATCTGTACATTTGTGTTCTAATGCAGTATAGTTCGTTACAATCTCTATAGGACGCCGAGTTTTAATCAAAGATGCAGACGAGAGCTACATTTTTCCGCTACATCTTAAAGATCGTTTGAACAACTTCGCTTCACAGGAGAATAACCTAAAAATGACTGAGCTTCGTCGCACACTTTTTCTACTTTTTCCCGCTTAACCTCTGGGATAGACTGATCTCCTAGGTTTCTCGTGAGCACCTTGTCAAAATCGGATTTCTCTTTATGATAACGGGCCAAAAATGTGCCACAATGGTGAACCCAGACTGAACAGGACACCACTGTGAACAAAGGTTACCGTTACAGCCCTAATGCGTTGTTTTGTAGCGCTTGAAGCCCAGTTGATACACTATTATCTCTGGACTCATAACAAAAAACGCGGACAACCTGTTAGTCTAACGGCCCGAGCGCCATGTACAGTTGTCCCACGATTACGGTTCGGCTTTGCCAATCATTGGCTGGTGGTGCCAAAGGCAGCACGGCGCTGCAAAGGTGGTCCTCGTTACTGGGCCGACCATCGTTGGCAAAAACGCCTGAGCCGCGTACCGAAGATTTGCAAAGAACAAGGCTGCGTGGAAAAGAAGCGCAGTACAAAACGGCTAAGTGTAAAATTTAAGCTTTCTCTCCGACTACTTCTGCCATACAAGCCGTGAAGGATGTCGACAGAGCGAAACTGACGCCTGTCGCTTGCAGGGGTAGTGGGGCCACGCCACTCTTCAGACGAACATAGCCGAGGCTTCAGAAGATGCAACGCGCTCCAGGCACACAATCCGAAAAATGTTTATCCCCATCGGAAAACGCTACTAAATATGCCGAGATGCCCACGTTTCACCGTTTTCGTCCCAAACATATCGCTAGAGCTATGACACAGGCTGCTGAAACCGGCCCGTTTCCTGCAACGTCACAATAATACCTGCTCCATGTAACCGATGAGACTACGCCAGTTGTCATTCCATTCCGCGACCAACTGGGACGCGTTCGGGTACTTGCAACAGGACAACTCCAAGGTGGTTTCCAGGCAGTTGAAGGCGTAGTTGAAGTCAGCCATTCCACCTGTGGTTAAGACGCGATAATGTCCACTGAGTTAGCCAGCACCGGCTGTCACAGTCCCGCTCAGCCGTCTTCTTTCGTTTTCTCTTTTTTCGTCTGCTGTTGTTGCCAGGACCAAGCTACGGCCTGGAAGAGATCTCTTGAAGCCTTGTCGGGAAGATGCCGAGCTTGCGGTTCTCCCAAACGCACTTGGCATTGCCGAGCGCCTCAGAGCGTTAACGTACCTTTGACGGCGTACCATTCTGCCCCGTTGACGATGCCGTTCTCAAAATGCTCGTTCTCACCGTCGCAGCCAACGCCACGCAGCATTCTCGGGTGGTTCTTTGAGTAGGTCTGCGCCAGGTACTGAAAGAGCTGATCGTCCGGTGATGGATTCTTCTGTCCCGTGACGCTTGGCTTTCTGCTAGCACCTGGCAATGCGCACACGACAGTGTTAGAGTAACTGAGACGTGTTGATTTCGAGAGGTTTCCCAGGGGGTCTTTGATTGGCGAGGTCCGCCCTCTTCTCTGGCGATTACATACGGTGAACAGGTAATGAACGAAATTGTTTAATGCATTTTTGTAATGTCCCAGGCGAATAGAAAGCGATGCTGCTGTATCTCCAAGCCTAGTTTTAGACATGGACACGAAACATTGTCTTTGGAATACGGAATATCTATATACTGATATTAGCTAGTAATAATAATAACAATAACATATGCTCGATATTTTAGCTGAGTCACGCCATGATTTAGAAATCGAACACCCCGCTTGCTATAAATCATCAAGTGTTTTAATAATATCGCTGAAATAAAGACGAGCATCGTTGCAGCATTTTACCGAGAAGTTTTGCCTTACAGAAACACTCGAACCGTAAAAAGCAGGGTAACAAATCGCGGCGAACTTCGCTTCTTCAGAAAAATAGCAAAAAAAGAACTTGATAGTGCTGACGTGATGAGAGATGCATTTTGCCCTGGCGTTTTGGGCCAGGCAAAAACTTTATGACAGAGCAGTAAGAAGCATCCTAAGCCACTATCTAGAGAGGGCCGATCCCGATCTGGAAGTGAGTGAGAGCGATACGCGTGTAAGTACGGCCACGTAAACTCTCAACGAGCAGCCTGGTTACCTCAGCATTTCCATCTGATTTCCGGAGTGCTCGAGTGGCAAGGGAACGAGCGAAAACTTCGGACTACGTTCAGACGTTAGGATGAAGCCAGCGACTACTGCTTACAAGAGCTTTTCCTCAGCTCCTGTGAGCTCGGCGCTTTGACACTGCGAGTTGTTCTTGCAAAAAATAGAAATTCATACCAGACGATGCGCGCTGTAGAATTTTTGCGACGGTAACGGCCCATATGTGTCCACACATCCGCAATCATAGTTTCGTTGGGTTAACAATTACTTTCGAGTCATACAACTGTTCGCTTCTCTACCGAATTATTCGCTCGCGACGCTTCGTAGAGACAAGATTAGCCTAATGTTATGCTTTAGCCACAACTTGAGCCGCTCTAACTTTATGAGCCTGGAATTGCTTATCCCAAGCCTATTCAAGCAATACTAATTTTGTCCCATCTGACTCGCTTTTGTCCCAGAGCCTCGTTACTGTGCTATTTTTAGAATGTGTGCCATTTAAGTCATACATGGCTACAACAACACACCTACAAAATGAAACAATACTCAGAAGCGAAAATCTGCAAAAAAAATCCGAAAACAACAAAATGCACTAAGCAACAGCGACTCAATCCGAAGTCCATGAACCAGTCTGGGGAAATCTGCCTTTTCGGTCGGATACGAATACTGATGAATCGGGTAAAAACTTGAAAAAAAAAATTAAAAATCCTTCTAGGAGTGGTTGTTACCGTGCCCTTAGACGGGACAGATGCTAATAGCGAATGGCGAACAAACCGCCGAGATAAAAATGAACGTTGCATAGTAACTTCATCAATACCCTGGCACTTCTTAATCGAAACGGGCCCTTAGCCCCCTGCCTGCCCGATACAACTTCGAATAGAATCATAGCAAATCAGCATTACCAACTGTGCTACGGCTTCTTCAACCTATTGCTACGCCCCTCCGGAGGCCCCACGAGAGACCAAAGGGACACGGTCAATTGCCTGGCGATTCATGCCACACACTCATTGGTCATTCATAGTCGTATAGGACTGAGGACATAATTCTTCATCATTGAACTATCGTCCAGAGTCCGGCATTCGTGTCGGTGTGAGTGACTGTTTTCCCATTTCATAGTGCAATAGCCAGACAGGCATCTCACCGATGTTGTTGTGTGGCTGAGGTGGTGAAGAGTCATACGGGTAAGCCACGACGAGGCCTCCAGTGTGAAGCGACGCTGAGAGCACGAATGGATTACCGACGACCCAGCGCATCAGGGCGAGCGTTTCGCTCTGCTTGTTCTGCAAAGTACAACGAATGTACCACGTAAGGGAAACAAGGACTTGCCTAAGGCGAATGGATGAAATCGCACACGATAAATGCTCGTGCACACACACAATCAGACATACTCACATTGTCCGCTCGGCAGTCGCACGAAGCGGAACAAAGCGGAAAAAACACGCTGGAAAGAAACTCAAATGAGATTGTAAAATGTCCTGGCTATTGAAACGAGAACTCTTAGCAGGTTATTTATCCTGAATTGCATTTAGCCATAGCAGCTGTACTCGGCTGTCTTTTGCGTGTTCTATGCCACCTTAGTTTCGGCACCCCTCACGTCGCCAACATCTGCAAAGCGCAGTAGCTCCATCGTAAAAGCGTCAACATTCGCCGCAACAGCGACGTATCTCCAGACGCTTACCAGCCAGGCCTCCTCGGTATTGTCGAATGGTCCCGGAAAGTCCTGGTTGAGATCGACGCCTTTGGCGTTCTCTCGTCCCGTCGGCCGTTCGTCACCGCCTGCACCCTCACAGTCGCCCTCGCGAGCAATCTCCCGCCCGTCGGGATTAGCCATAGGAAGGATGTGCAGTTCGGTCTGATTGAGCAATCGAGTGACACGGTTGTCCTTGCCGAACTGATCGAGCAAATGTTCGACGAGCATCAGCAGAAGTTGCGATGACAGCGCTTCGTTGCCGTGAATGCCGCCGACGAGCTTCAGAAGAGGCTTCAGCGGGGGCCTTACCGAGCGATCTGTCGATAGCTTCACCGCCCATAAATCGCGTTTCTCCGTTGATTTACCTGAAATTGCGATGAGTGACAGCGTGACTTGGTCAATGGTAGTCTGCGTTGGGTGTGGCCGGCTCGTGTATGTGAGACACGGCTTCTAGAATGTACTAGTGTATTAATCATAGCATCGAACAATGTAAACCGAACGTTGGTTTCAGAAAGCAATGGCTGAAGTGTGCGGCGAATGGTTGATAAGTTTTGATACAATGTTGTGAAGAGGTGACGGGTAGCGCTAATAAAAAAATGCTATTTACAGATTTGAACCTCACACAGGAGATGAAGTTCCGTTGCAGACAATTTACAGCGACATGTAAGAGGGTCAATGCTCTTGTTTGTAGCCGCCTACAGTATGATCCTACGCAGTTGTGTCCTTATGCCCTCTCACTACGAAAATCAATGTAAGGGCATAAATCTAAGGGCATCTAAGGACATCTATTCACGATATCGCTCTATTCGGCAATTGGCCATCCATTCTCGAAGCGCGTTTCTACGTGATATCACCTCGACCCTGATGCGTCAAACCTGATGTCGTATCTAACTGAGATCACACAGCTAACGACTCGAGAACTACAGGACGGCTTTTCTTTATACCTGCCCGTTCTAGATTATGCATAATCACGTAAACATAGCCGACTGTGCTCATGGCTCTGGACACCGCTGGCTTAGACGGACTAATCTGGCGGAATCACCTGTGTTCGTCCCTCTTCTCTGCAGGCTAATGGCTTGCAAACCAACGCCAATCGAGTGTAGCTTGACAGTGAAAATCCGATGTGCCGAACGTGATGTTCGAGCACAAAAACGAGTACTGGACATTCCTCACTAGAAAGTTGGTGTACGCGTATCGGAAAATGCGTATACTGTCATATTTTGCGGAGATTGGAACGGTACGAGTAGTGTATCGTGTAAACGTTATATTTATCGAGTGGTTTTTCACATGAGAAACAATTATCAACCATTCATGATGAATTTTGTGCCAAACGATATATGCACCGTAAAAAGCCAATCAGACTATGACGCTTGGTTCCGCACCTTCCCGCATAGATATCGCGTGTTTTCCTGGTATGTCCATGGAACAATGGCGTGGTCAGTTCCAAGAATGGCATGAAATATGTCTAGCGAAAATACGTTTATTTTCGCGGCGTTTCTTGCCGACGGAAAATAATTGGAGAAATTGCATATCACTCAGCGACAAACCCACATGGTTGGGTTGGTTTGTTCAAATGGCTCACAACAATTGTTCTACGTAAAAGGCCTTCTCTACGAACGCACTCCTCAATAATGTATCAGTCAACGAATATCCTGGAAAAAACGGTAGACTTTCACCTCAATTTATAGGAATTCCAATCATCATCAGGTACATCGTAAGGCGCTTTGCATACACTCTTTACGGAGGGGTACGTCAAAGGGGTAGGTCATACGATATAGGTCCGCTGAGACATCGTGATTATACGTATCCCAAATACATACGACGAAGTCTGCTATTGAAAATATTTTTGTACCATAGGTATATGTATCAACTAACCAATAAAGCAGTTGAACGTATGCATATGAGTATGGGCTATATATGAGAGCGTAGCGGACGGGAGATTGCGACCACAACCGCGCTGGCCTGCTACCGTATATTTCTTATAAGGCGCATCTAAAGAACGATATGGCGACGACCTCCAGCGACATAAACGTGCGAAAATGGCGAAAAGACTATATGCCGAGGTGCCCCGTATACAGCTGTTGACGGGCTACCCAACAGAATGCGTCCATGAAAAAGCCATGAGTGGTGATTTGACCACGCCATCGTTTCGTTGAGCCAAAGACATTTCTGCCAATGTTTAGATCTACCCTACATAGAATTTGTGTTAGGTTAGTTGACAAGAATATTGAATACGATCTGAAAGGAACATGTTTTGTAAGGAGTGGTGCGTTGAGGTGAACCACCGAGGTCAGCAATCTTCTTACGTGGAAAAACCGTGTTATATGTCATAGGCGTATTGCTCGGGCTGTGCCAATCAGGTAATTGAGTTCGGTACTTAACAAACCAAAGGATCAAATCGATTTTTCAAAGCAGGGACTGTATAGTTATATTTACTATCCATCGCCTAGGCCACCGGTCAGCCTAACCATTGTCATTAGCTTGGCAACAGCTGACCGAACGAAGCATGACACTACTACCACAGGCGAGAGTCCTCAACGGTACGTGAGTAAAACGCGGCAGCGGTGGCGGTCGCACTTGTACAAACATTGCCAACGAGCAAAAAATGTTTGTCAAGGCTACCTAACGCAGATATGAGTTGCTCGCCTGCAAAGCTGCCAGCCTTTCAATCGTGGTGGATTCATTCCGCTGGGCACGCTATAGACCAGGTTAACGAGTGTCTACGGGTGGGAAAAGCGAACCATATTTACACCCGTAAAATTTAACTACATCGTGCGCTGTTACTGATTACTCAGCTGGCCTAGACGATTGACGATTGTGCCTCAGCTGGCACGCTTTGCTTGCAAACAATTTTATTCCAGGTTCATTCTGCTGGATACGTGACCGTATCGTTGTTGGACGCCTGCCAGGAGCTGAATTTTTCATATCCTAGGCTGAGCGTCCATGTGGATGGCATTGGCATCAGTGAAGCGACCCCGTTCAGCATCGACAGCGTGACGCATATTCGGGCGTAGCTGTGGTATATGCATTGACATAGCATAGACCGAACCGAGGAAAAAATTGCGGAATGTTGGCCGGAATTAATCGATCGGTGACGATCAGCCGTGAAAATGAGCCTAGAATATGTACCGCACCACTGTACATGATGTGCCAACTGGTATGAATCAGTAGAACGCGGGTAAAACTGAGACAAAACATGTACATTTACATGTCATGCATAAAGCATGTGAACTGTCGCCACATATGTTAAGCTACAATAGAATGACGACCGGCATAATATCTCCTCAGCAGACGACGTGTTTCATTAAACTGATAAGTTCGTATTAAACAAAGACAGAAAAAACACCGGATCACTATACTCGTAAACCAAAGCAAAATAAGTGGTCAACCTATAAGACCCCGAGGAATCAGCAGAAGGCGAAACTCTTCGGTCGCTAGAGCATAGTCAAAAGGGAACCAATCTGTGGAATAAAGAACCTAAGAACGTAAAATTCGCTGTGAAGATTGCTTTCAAGGATAATCCAGGCCGCCATTCGCTTTCCCTTCCTGAGTATGTAAACAGCTTCGCCACCGCAAACGGACCGGCATATACGCAACTAACACAAGCGTTCGTTCGCAGCACGCTATAAAATGACGGCGAAAACGCCTGAAAGGCAAATAAAAATAAGAAAACGGGATTTTTTCTGTACATCACGACAGAGCTCCTCCGAATTCGCCTGTTACAGCAAGCGGAATTGGCTCACGGCAAAACATTCCATCGACCCAATCCAGTGGAGTTGACTGTCATCGTTCGATGGCAATGGAGGTTTTTACCTACTTGGGCCGCTCTATTTGTCAAAAAAAAAATTAGGCTATAGAGCACGCGGACGTTGGAAAACGCCGCTCTAGCAAGCTCGATATTTCACAGCGGCTTTTTGTTCATTGTTTCACCTGCGAACTGCCCTACTTGTGTGTATATATATATATATATCGCAATAAAAGGATAGCTTCAGCGAACGGGAACCTGACGAAAATCAGGTAATTCACTCGAGTTCGGGTCGTTTTTCCTTGATGGCAGCTCATCGACGGTAAACATCAGTGTAAAGTGTAATTTCAGTCGACCGTATGACAGTGCAATGTGCGTTTCCCGCCTGCGTTCCACGAGACTCGCAAGTCGGCCATTATGCTTTCAAGGCGACAAGTGATCTTGTTCCCCCGAACGCGCGATATCTGTGAGAGGGTCGACATGAAATGCGGCGTCTTGCAGAACCTAAACTTATTTGCCGCTGTCGTAGGGGGAAGTATGGAACGGGAAAAATATGCGAAACGCAGCTTTCGCTATAAAGCCTAAAAGTTGTCATATAACACCTACATATAAACATATGTACTCTGCGAACTAGGCTGTGGTAGTGGTAATTCCTCGGTTGGAAACAGCTGTGGCGTGTATATATATATATGTATATATATATATATATATATATATAAATGTGTAGCGACCTATTTATGGACTAAGCCTCTGAATTTTATCGCATTCATAAAAGCGTCTTACATCTTTTGAGGATATAGTAGTTCAGCATAACTGCACCTCGAATATACACTCAACTGCGGTCTCGGTTTCCCCCCTAAGTCAGCATTTAGGCAAGGTATAGCAAATATCGAGACTCTTCAGGGGGAGCTTCCAAAACCACCTTTTTTTAAGCCTGACCCTATGTCTAACGTCCACGATGGCACTTTCGCATTGCACCGTAAGACGAACCCCATAGAATGTAAATGCGCAGCAGCGGACATCGGACGCGCGCGCCCATGTGCTTCCCCCAGACGCAAGGCGTCCATGAACGCAAGCGACAGGGCTCTACACGATTTGTAAAATTATTAATGCATGAGCATTTTCTTCCGACAAACAAAAGAGGAAAAATCCATATCTAGAGTCCTGATAGCGCTCCCCTAGAGAATACTTGACAACAAAATTCACTCTCTTAACGAGACATGTGGCGCGTTTTCGACTCGTTCACAGGGCATTTCCTGATGACAACAAGTCACGCTCAAGTGCCAATCCTACGGCAAGGCTTTTCTCTTGTAGAACCACCACACCATGTACCTAGCTTACGGGCAACCGCAACCTATGTTAAGCAATCCAGCCTTACAGGCGGTACGAGAATGTTCGACGGCCACCTCGCGCACAGCCATGGCTATTATTGACGTCTCGTCGGCCGTTCGAACTAAAACTGCAATACCTCCATCCGTTGGAGCTTAAACATTAAAAGCTGTTAAGACTCTCTCTGCCCGGTGTCTAGAAGGCCATAACGGCCCTGCAGAGGTGGTAGTAAAAAAGAAGGGCAGGCGCAGGCTAAAGTCCTGCCGTTAAGAGTATCGGCCTACCGCCGAGTCGTTAACAGCGCATTTTCCGGAAACGCTAAGCGCTCAAAGCTCGGATAAGCTTTCGGATGTTCAGTCGCCGGCGGAAGTCCCCGGCTGAAAGAGGGCGAGAATCAAGTGAACTCAGCTAACCCAGATAGAGACATCACCGCGTTTACGCCCCATCATCACTCTTAATATGAGGATGCTCGGCAAGCCCGGTAGTGTTCTTGTTACGTTTACTGGTTCAACGGAACCCGGGAGCTTTCACTGCATGATTGTTTCATTATTTACTAATGGAAACGGTGGCCTCAGTTCAAGACGTAGGGAAAATGGGTGAGCCGAACGGATTATTCTTGGGACAATTAGTAGTTAGCGATTGCACTTAAATCTTCAACGTTCGAACGGCTCGGTTTTTGGAGGTTTTTTTATCGAAAATTTTCCATCAAGTGACAAGCAAAAATGCGAGCTTTCAACTAAAATTGTCACGAAAAAATTCTCAAAAGCCGATTTTAACTCTCGAGGAGTTCAAAATTGGAGCAAATTTGTCGAACGCATTATGGCCGAAGGTTAGGTATTACCTGTACTTTCGGCCTTCAGTCGCATACGACGTCGAGGAATCTTAATGAGGAACTTTCGTGACAAGTTGAAGCCTTCCTCTTTCATTATTTTATAATAAACCCAGGTATCTGTCATCAAATCCATGCATACTGCGACATATTGATCACATTCGTTGTAGAACATCCGTAACGACAAAACATTGCGCCCCTTGATATGCCCGTTACACCCATGAGAATGGGTATAAATCGACAAAAGGCAATTGTTCGAAAACATGGAAGAACAATCTTTTTTTGAAGAAGATTTAATAGCTTGCGAACTTGCGAACTATGCTCTCATGACAGAAGAGGCTGGTGACGGTACCAGGTAAGTGATCTCTGTAATAAAATCAGATAAATAGCCTTAAAAAGCCTTCGCTGGAAAAACGCTCCTGCTGAAACCGCTTCCTAGAACCAGGTAGAGGACGCGGATCGATATATACATGCAGACGCATGAACGTCGCGCTTCTCGACACCAACGTTAGGTAGTATAAGCAGATATTAAAATATTCTCTTCGGAACCACACGGACAGTAAAAATCGTCCGTTGCCTTGTAGCTAATGTATGGCCTGTCGGCTAACGTCGTACGTAGTCTCCACGCACGCTACAACTACCTGCTGGCAAACGGAGCTCAAACGGTGCGATGTGGGTACGCGGATGCTCATAAAATATTCGACGTCAGACAGACGACGACCGAATTACGCCCTCAACGCGTAAATGTATTCAAAGTTACCTTGAATTCATCGCCAGCTATCAGAGCCAGACCGACCGCATAAGAAAAAATGACCTTATCATTACAAATGGCGCTGTGATGGCCCGAAAACGATTTCCAACATGGCCAAGCCCGACAAAGAAAACCCGAACACACTCAGCTGTCTCGAACAAAACAGCCTGTTTGGAGAATGTCGTGTTTCTGAACATCCATCACGATATACCAGTCTAGCTCGATGGTTAACCTCAACAAGATGTTAGCGCCGTGCTATGGGTTTGGCCCGCAAAAGTACCAGCCTCATGCTTTGTCGCTAGGTTGCCATCCTTTGGGAGATTTAAAACTCACCTGACAGTCGTCAGCCGTGAAGAGGCGACGGTGTTTGTAGCACCGGCATCGGGGGCTCAGCCTTTCGTGAAATTTCCGTGAAGGAAATCGGTTTTTGGCTACTGCTTCGACAAAAGCAGACTCAAGCCACGTACGGGCGGATGGCGATTTTCGAATGGCTCTGTACTTCACATATTTCGGTAAGTGTCCTCCACCTCCCTGCTTGTTTATTTATTTGGTCCACCTAATACCCCAACCGCGGCAGCCATTGTATCATCAGCCGTTACAAAGAAGAACGGGGTTCCATCATAGTGCGCGCTGTGCAACTGTTTCGTACAACAAATCACTACAGTCATTCAAGCACACAAACGGTCGACTTTTACGTCGCCCACTTGTTGTGCAGATGTTCATTGAGAGGACTCCTATAGCCTTTTAGCTCGTGGCACCATCACAGAATCAATTAAGACTACAGAAAACGTCTGCCACTGCAATTCTATATTTGCCAATGCAATTGTCCTCATCGATATTTAGTCTTCCATTGTCCTCTGCTAAGCCTTATCCCAAAATACAGAAAAATTGGCAGCTGGACGAGCAAAAATGAGCTCGCGCAGGGTACCAATCGCCGCCGCCCAACGCCACGGACGCTTTTTCGGGGAAACGCCGTACCTTAGCGGCCAGTTTACCTATGTCAACGTAACGTTGAGTGATTCCACAGCCAACAGGCTCTTTCAGAAGGGCTAACGCTCGATTATGCCACGCGTCTTCTCGCCATCCCCATGGAGGGTATCGTAAGATCAAACGCTTTCTTAGTACCCGCATCGAACATCTACCCGACCCGTGCAAACAACTTTTGCCGTGGCGTGATGGATCATGTGTGTGTGTGTGTGTGTACTTTTGTGTGCATTTGTGTGTATGTGTGCGTCTTTTTTGCGTGTGTGTGTGTGTGTGCGTGTGTGTAGCGGCTTTAGCGTCTCCAACAACCTACAGTGATGTGGCATTGGGGACACTAATCGAACTCGAAAATGGTCACAGTTGGCGTCTTCATGTCACAAGCTAGCACCTGGCATTTTCACCGTTAAGGGCCATAATGACGTCAGACTCCCAACCTATCATCCTACCTGACCAACGCCTGCCGAGAGTGGCGGAGTGGGCGCGCGAAAGCGAAATAGAGAGATCGTTACGAGGATCCGAATAAAAGGGCAGATCCTGAACACGACGCTCTGCTATTCAGGTGATCTGAGTCTGTTGCGGCTCACATGGAGAAATAGCAACTCCACTGCGGCCCCTAGGTATGGTTGATTGAATAATCGAGTTACAGGATTCAACTCCTATCAGTAGGCTTATAAAGGGCCCCTTCGTTTTAATCTGTACCTAGGACGCGGTCACGTTCCCTATGTGCGGTAGACACGACGGATGCGGTAAGGCTGCAGTTGTACAACAGGTACAAATGGTGACCTCCATCTCATTTTTGCTGCCGTTACAATGAAAAAAATTCGGTCAGGTCTTCGGCAGGTGTAGTTAAATGTTGGTAAGGCACAGGAAGAAAATTCAGAGAGTTCACGCTTATGCGATTCACGTACGTTACAAACCGTGCGTTATATGATAGCACTGTATACATGCGTCAATGCGTGTGTGTGTGTGTGTGTGTGTGTGTGTGTGTATCCTTCCTTTAGAAGACACGCACCCTGTATCGACAGAAGTCCCGGGAGGGCCTCGCATTAGGAGCGTATAGCGTGCCAGTGAAGGAAAACAGCTGTTGCTAATGTCTTGCCCACGTTTCTTTCACTGCGAGGACAAGCACATGCGTGCCTATTGCGTACGTCTACAGAACGATTTCTATGTATACGTATCCCTGAACGACCACTATATCCAGCGTCACTCACCTATACTGTACAACTTCGCCAGCGTTGAATAGTTCCGCACAATGTTTGACAGAAGCTCAACGGTCTCGTTGTACGGGTAGTACCGTCTGCTGAACTGAAGTCGCGCCGCGACGTCGACGTCGCTCGTCGCCCCGACGTGGGCCGGCACGAGGAGCACGAGGGTTGCTCCGAGCAGGAGTAGTCCGGATGCCCCCATTACGACGGCAGCGAACGGAGCGCCGAAGCCCCGGTGAACCGGAGTACACATGCACATTTTCCGTCGAGCGTCGAACGACACCACTCGGTTGTCGGCAAGTCGAGCGTCGTTGGCCGCTGGGGTTCCCACACCCGTTCTGTGGTGGTGTTAATGGGAGCGGCGACGCTGTCCTGGCCAGCGGGGCTCATCCCTCAAACCGGGGACATTCTTGTAGCAGCTGCTGCAGCGACTGCCGGCCGGGTTCTGCAGTGCGAACCGATGTCAATGCACGAACGGTTCTTCCAGCGACGAATTCTGCCTGACGCTCTAGCTGCTGTAAACTTTTGTGGGACACCGATACGCGCTCGCCGAGCAACTTATATTCCCCCAGCGGGCCACGCACACACACACACGCGGAAACAAACACTTCACGAGGCGCTCACCCCAACGCCGACACACGCACACAGACGCAGCAACAAAAACACTGCGGCTCACTTACAACGCACAGCGAGTTACGCCGAGGCGTCACGCAAGCGACGACCGCACCGCCTGCGCACGCGGGTACGGCCGCAATGGCGGGCAGGCAGCTACGCTTGTGGAACGCCGCAGCTGATCGCCTGCCACCGACCAGAGCAGGGCCGGCGTCGTGACCCGGTTTTGTGCTCTCCTCGTACGACTCCACTCGGTGTCGACGACGTTTGTCACCAACTCCCTGGCAAATCACAGATGAGCATCGACCATTCAGGGGGACGGGTTAGTCGTCAACCCTCGGCACGGAAACACCACTTGGCGCTGGACGTACGATGCAACACTCGCCCCCAAGACACCACTGACACGCGTTCTGAGTCGTCACCGTTCCAGCGACTCACCAGGCCGACCGGCACCTGCCGCTGTACGCGGCATCGACTCCCGGTGTTCCAAAACGCTCTCGATATCCAAGACGCTTCCGACCGATGGCCAGTAGCTGGACGTCGGATAACTCCAGGGAAGATCGAACACAACCGAGGGACGACACTCCACTGACTCGGCCCGCCACTAAACACAATTTCCGCTGTTTCCTCACCCCAACTTGGCACCACACTTGACTTGTCACGCTTCGATCCTATTCCACAGCGACGGCCGCTCTTGGCCCTGTAGTACACGCCAGCGGGTCCGGTGAAGCGCTCAGCTCCGCGCCAGTCCCCGAGCGAACACCCGTTCGGCCACAGAACGTCGTCTACAATGGAACGAGTGTCTCACGGACCGGACGAAATCCAACGACGTCGTCGTTTCACGACCTGCGGACCTGCGCAAGCTGCGAGCTTGACGCGAGCGTCTGCCACTTGTGCTTCTGCCTTGGCTCGTGCCCGGGGAGCGAATGCCGCCGCCGTCGTCGTCGTCGTCGTGGTACGGCCCCCGCTCTGCCGCCAATTGGACGAGCCGTGACGGTGGATTGTTTTCGCCTGGAGCGTCGCCTTGTTCGAGAGAGGTCGCAGCTGACGGCGGCTAGCCTCTAGACGCAGGTCGACAACGTCAAAGACGCGACACTCCTAGCCAGCGGAGGGGGTCTGGTAGAGCTTTGGAAGTCGGAGCGAACTGGTTTGTGCTGCTGGCTGGCGGGTGGGCGGCTGTCATACGGGGTAACGCACACCGACGGCACTTAACGAGGGCCCGTAAGACGATCGCGCACGGGGCAGTACCTCGAAAACGGGCCTAGTCTGGTCATCAGGCCAGGCTGGGCGGACGCTTGCAGTGTCTGTTCACCAAACAGTTGAAATGACATTGGAGGAACGTTTGGCGGTACAGGCAATCGCTTTCATTTCGGGGATATGATTTCCGGGAGCTGAGTACACGTTTGTTCGCGAGTGGAACGCCCATCGTTTTGTGTACTTACGCCTGCGCGGCGCGCTGTGTTTTCATAGCAGCTTAGCTGTGCCGAATAGCGGCGATTTTCGAAATTATGCCCGTCAGTCGTGTCCATCGGAAGTCGCTCTGTATCGGAAAGCGGGCTGCCCTCTCCCAGGCGACTACGTCGCACCGAGAGAAATTAACCCGAGCCAAACCGAACGAGCGGCTCTGGACGAAGTATCGACGAACGAAACCCGGACGATGAGAGCGGTGTGGTTCGTATCTCCACTTCGAAGAGCGCGGCGTTGACTACGGTAAGTGAACTGAGGAAAGACGTGCCCGACACACCTGCATAGGCGGCTTTGAGAGCTCCGGTCCAGCGATTTTTTGCCGGACACTCGGAGACAGCCGTAAACAGCAGTTGGCTTTGTATTGCTCTGAGGCTGGCGAAATGTCAACCAACGCTGTACCAAACGGAGCGCGGTCGGAGTACGGCGAACAGTTGGAGTTCGCGCAGCGTGACACAGCGTTGACAGCGGAAACCGGGGAGAACTTCTTCCGGATGTGGTTTCCATGTTGGCGTTGTGCCGAAGTCGATGACAGATCGACCTGCCTGCTCGTGTGTGAACTAGCTGTCATTCTCACATTGTGGGTGTATTGTCAGACAGATGCGATTTCAGCGGTCCGCTTGTGCCGGAGCGAACCGTCGAGCGAATCGTGGGGCCAACAGCGTAACAAATAACTGCTACGATGTTTACGATAACCCAACTTATCACGGCTAAATACAGCGGGAAGTGTTGTTCGAGATATCTGTATATTTTTTTGTATGCCAAACGCTTGTCAAGTGCTAGTGTGCTGGTCCCTGTTAGTGTGATTAACGGTGTTCGGGTTCCTGAAATTGTTCGGCATCAAATTAGATCCAAAATGGATTCGAGCTTGGACCAAAATGGGCCTCCAAAGGAGTGACTTCGGTTTTTGACAGGTTGCCTATACATTTAGTGTGCACAGTCGATGTTCTACAGGGGAAGGCTATCGGGTTCCATTTGTCGGGCGAAAAGGCGGAAGTGGCGTAGACAGCAGCGGACGAGACAAGTGTCAGAGCTGTGAAGGTTTTATTCGCAAGGAAAATGTACGTGTTACGATCTGGCCTAATCTCTTGAATGAGGATTTTCCTGCAGACAATCCACCGCCAAGCTTGTCCTGTCGCTGAATCACGGATTGTCCCATTTTGGACTCGTGCGTCTGGCGAGTTCCGTCCACGAAATATGTCTACCTATCGAGATAGGGGAGAGCGCGAGGTCAATCAAAATAACGTTATGTTGTAGCATGTTTCACTCACGCCTGATCCGCAACTGTCATAACCGTACAAGGAAGTTGTCTAAGGGAGTAGCGAGTTTTATTGTAGAGCGTGGTCGAACTGGCCGTGCTTGCTGCTCTTGAGAAGAAATTCGTACATTGTCGATGTCCGTTGTTAACTAATTGAATGTTATCAACCTGTAGTATGCTGCTTCTCTAAAATGAACAATAGTAACAAAAATAAACCGGACAACATATCCAAGCTGAAATTGGCGCCTAATTGAGGACTAGAAAACGTGCCGAGCTGGAATTATTTGCCTGTTTTTTTTTTATCACGTATTTACATGCTTGACACGTATGCTGTACTCACGGACGCCATATCACCCGTCTATGCTAGACTGTATAGGCCCGTTGGCATGTTCAGCTAATGCGCTCCATTCCGGCAGTGTTTTTCCTGAAGACCTGCGGTACACCCGCTCACGACAACATCAAGCACAGATAGCTTCGACGACACAGCGGAAGTCAGCATTGATCGGACATAATGGCAGTTAAGTGGCAGAGCGCGAGGTTAGTACGTTGACGGACTAGACATCGTACGCAGAACGTCCAATGCCGGATGGCGAGCTAGAATGCATCGCAGGTGCGGGGCTTCGGTTTTCGCTTGGCGTGTGGGGAATCACCATTGTATCGAATTGCAGAGAGTCGCTCGTTGCGTACGGAGGATTTCCAACGACAGCCTCCTTTCTGGCCATCAGCTTCGCTTGCCATTAGCCACACTCGGTCGACTGCTGAATGTTATTGTTCGCTTTTTCTCTGAAACCGAAAAGGCTATTAGGGCTTTCGGCTTTCAAACTGGTCTGCGCGCGAGTCCGACAAAGACCTAGCCACTATCTAATCTCATGCAATACCGATATTCTGCTTCGTTAGGACTTTGGTAAAATCTTACTGGAGTATATGGAACGTGCTTCAAATACGATATCCGTCGATTCAGGCATTAGTGTGGGTTGAGCCTCTAAAACTCTTCATTCCTTTTTTGCTTTTTTTTCGCGCTTAGACGATTTGGTTCTGGGAAGTGTCATCTAGCTCTAAATGGCTGAATAATGTCTTTGTATTTAGTTTAGGCCTCTTTCATGGCGATTCCTTTGCCTAACATTATCTTCGCGTAATGTGGCTGTGTTTTACGAGCGGCAAAAGCTATTCCTCACCTAAGCCAAAATTCCTCGAGGTAGGTTCCTCTAGAAACCTACGACTTCACATGCGCTTGCACTTTCTGCCCTTTAATCTTCTCGCGGTTCGGCTACTCAACGACGAACTGAATCTCACGTTTAGAACCAGCCATAACTTCACGATTGCCGCCGTACGCCAACGCTAAACGATCGCGAAGACTTCTCGCAGCTTCTGTCGAAAGCCTCTTAAGCAGTGCATATTTCCTAAACCAGCAGGAACAAAGCACATCCGAAGACCTAGAGCCGTTCGTCTTATACCCCAATGATCTTTGGCGACGCTTCACTTTGCTACCCTTTTTCTGCTTAGCTATTTCATCGCTCAATGTTCTTCGTGTTTTATTCATGTACCAGACGGTGCCCGTACCCGGGTCCGTGTCGTAGTCCAACCGAATCTACGATGCGGCGTCGCAGCGTTATCGGGCGGTTCACGATGCTCTGTCTGAGCCCTGTGATCTCGGTTACGCGAACGCTCTTCTCACTTCAGCCGCCCCTCCTTCTGTTCACCTTCTGCTTGCTGGCGTTTGCCCTGTCGATGCTGTCGATGTCGGCCGGCCTCGAGGACCGCACCTTAGCTAATCCGGACGTCGAACTTGACTGGAACGAGTTCATGGCGAGACTGGCTCAACTCCACTACTGCGTCCTGCCCAGCAAGAGTCCGAACACGAAGAGCGGCAACACATCGGTATCCGCCGACCAGCCAAAGGTCCAGGTAAGGCGTCCGAGTCTGATATTTCTGCACGAGTACCCTTCGTGTCTGTGGCCGCCTTTGACCTGGCGAGTAAAATACACCAGAGCGATTGTACAATACTCAAAGCACCGACCTAAACCAAGCGAAATCTCAGTGGCGATCTGAAGCTATTTTGAGCTTTCCATAGAGGCCGAAGGCCCATACAGTCGCCGGTCCATGAAACCTTAGCCACACTAACTTCCACACACTGAACAGAGTTGCCACTCGAGCTAGCATCGTAACGTCCTGATATTAACTACTTGCAATAAATGAAAACTGTCAACGGGTTCCTGCGCGCGCGTTCGGCTCACCCGTTTCTGTCCGGTGCAGGTAGTCGATCAGGGAAAAAGTCTCGCCGCTTTGCTGCCCGATATCGAACTATCCCTCGGTGGCGGAGGAACAAAGGCCAAGGGCCTTGGACGCTCGACCGCGGTAGGCCAGACGCCGGACGAACCTCCGCAAAACGTCACCGTCGCCGTGTCGATCCGGGGTCGCTTTCACCGGGATGTCCTAACTGAGGCCATGTCCTGGCACGCCGTAGCCACGGGAGACATGGTACGTATTCTGTGATCCGAACAGTAGATCCGAATGGTAGATTCGGACGTTGCGGTCCGGGTGCTGGCTATTTTCACCTTGTCATCGGTAAAGCTGAGTGATACTGATGAAATCGTAGAATCATACGAGTCTAAGACACAGTATTTAACAGTGATCTGAATCCTGAATTAAACGCATGTTCGGTAATTTTGCAGTTGGACTTGACGGTAATGGATTTGCATTTTATTTTCGTTGCTTATTGCGCTGATGTACCTGGATTTTGTGACATGGTCGTTACTGCTTACAAACCTATAGAATATCAGCAACGGTAAAGAACTAGTTAACGATGAAGTCGTGTCCGAAATCGATGCGTCTGAAAAATCGCCCGATTGTCAGCTCGGCGTTGTGAAACGCGCGAACACTCGACTGCCGGACACAAGTTGTGGAATTACAGTCTGGGCCAGCTTTAGTTTTCACCATGTTTTCTGCATAAGGCACAAGCCGTTCCAGCAAGCGATCCTTTTTGCCTTGTCCAATGCACGTTTCGTCAGAGTCAGGAATAAAAGTCAGATGTGTCAACCCATTTATGGGCCTCGTTCATGGCTCCTAACAGACTTACCTGACGTTAGGTTGGCAGCAGAGGTCGCCTCGCGCGCGTTCCCTTCCAGTTGGTGATGCTATTATGGCCGGAAAGACCGGAAGAAACCGAGGCGAAAAACGCAGGCGAACGCCAGCCGGTGCCGAAGAGTCCGATGGTGTTGACCGAAGTATGTCTCATTATACAGGGACCTGAAGCGCTGCTGCCAAAGACCCGAGCGCCGTCCAGATGCTACCTGACGGCAATACCGCCCCAGGTACGTAGTGACTTCACGAATACGCGACCCTGTGTGTAAAGCCCATAACGATGACGAATGCCAAGCCGGTAGGAAGTGTCGGCGTTCGGTGAAGAGTGCTTGGTCGGGGGGTGCTTGGTCGGGGGGTGCTTGGTCGGGGGGTGCT
>MNPL01010115.1:1156-36157 GCA_002081605.1 Tropilaelaps mercedesae
TAGCAAACGTCGCACAATTCGCACAGCGACAGCAATAGACAGCCGTGACCCACTGATGCATCGCCGTTGCCTTACCGATGACGACGTTGTCTTTGTCGACTATTTCTGAAACTTCTTCTGAGGAGAAACAAACGCCGGGAACACACATAAAGTGAACGACCGAGCCAATCAACCAATTGGTTGATGTTGGCATTTTCGCGCGCCAACCAGATTGAAAGAGCGCCCTGGAGCTCTAGAATCTGAGCTTTGACCGGTCTGAGATTCGTTCCGTGAACGCCAGCAATACGATGGTCATAGGAGTACCAACAGCGACGTGGTAACGCGGCCCGAATGGCAGCTGTTGGTGAGTTTCTGTTGGCCACTGATATGAAAACGGCCGAAGATGCTAATCGAAAACGCCACTGCACAGCAAGCGCTGCGGACCGAAATAATCGTACTCACACACAACTCTTATTGGAGAGGTGGCGCGCTGTTTGAGAGCTACTGCTCATGCACGGCGTTAACGCGCCTGCAAAAACGCAACACTCATTATATAGCGGCATGAACACATCGATTTGAGCCGCTTGCCTTCTGAGCAGAGCAAACCTAAATGAGTAGAAGCACGCCCACAGACAGAAGATCGGGGGAATCCGTTAGGCATTAAAAAATTAAATTAAAAAAAGAACGCCCCTCATGATATTTAATATGCTTCATTGTGATAAATTTAGATTAATCATAGCACTAGTGCATTGTACGGATCATGTAAAAAATGAGGTAGCAGTGTCTTTGAGCCTTGCATGTGGTACCATAGCGGCTACCTAACACAAGAGCAAACGACGAACGATGTCGCGGCATTAAACTGGCGCCACCTGGCCTAAAATGAAATATAGGTTAGTAGCGTCGTTACTAGCACTGATAGTGTTAGAAGCGTCGTTACCAAAACTACATAACGCATACATGATATATAGAAACATGCTTACGAAATTAAAGAAAACCCACAGTATTTTGGTATTGTAAGCAGCAGGTATTCGCATAAAACGTCGTGTTTCTGGTTCTCGGAACGAAGATCTAGCTTAAAGAGACAGTCGCCATATGAATTCTGATGCTATGCTGATGGTACTGCTAATGGCGCATGTAAGAAAACCGGGTGGTGATGCCGCTGATGCGGTAATCGGTTGCCACTACCGTCGTAGTCTCGGCTAATCGGTTGTTGTCCTCTTGCCTGGCGTGCCGTTATATATATATATATATATATAAATTCAGTCTGAAAAACTATGCCTGCCAGCTTTCCATTCCCCAGGCGCTTATCAACGGTCAATATTGGATTGGCAAAAAAGACAAATGGCAACATTGTTATGCAGCAGCGTATAAAGTCGTTCTGTGCATACACGCACACAGAGTTCATGCGTTTTAATCACACTTTGGCACCCGGTGCCGGTCGCCGTTGACAGAGTCGCATGGCAAAATACGAAGGTCTACGTGCAGAAATTAGGGGACGACCCGGCTAGTCTTTCTTGATCGTGATCAACATGAATATACACCATCACGACGGACTCTACCACCGAGACCCGACCTCAACTGTCCTGCCTGGTCGCGGCCAATCAACATCAGGGCTCAACGAGAAAACCAGCAGTAAGCAGAACTGGAAAAATGGCTAAACTCGCGCATATTTCAATACGCGATATGTAACTAAACAAACATAAGAGAATAAATTGACGATGCAGCATGGACTGGCACTGGTTCTAACGGTATTCACATCAGGAAACCTCTACGTCTTTAGAGTAGATCGTTTAGATGGAGTAAGTCGTTTACTTTTATATACTTGTATCTGATGAGGACCCCGACAAAGACAGGAGCTGCTCGTAGACCGCCATTGTGGGAATAACATTCAAGCAGCATCACGAGCATAGCCATTTAGATACCACCGGGTGATTTTATCAAGCTTCAGTATGTGCATAGAATATACAGTATAATGTGAATACATGTGATCAAACAAGTTTGTTCACAATTGTTGTTTTATATTTTTCTATTTTCTTGTGTTGTTGGTTTACCTATCTGAACTGAGGCATATCTGGGCGTTTCTGGTGTATGGCTGCTTTGTGTGTGAACAGACCAGGAAGCGAGATAATATCGTCGAAGCCTTTCTTTTATCCTGACACAGTGGTCTGGTAAAAGGTGGTTTGCTGCCCAAACACCCGCAGCTGCAGTTTCTAAACATCAGTCTGCAAGAGCGTGTAAGACCTGTGTTTGATTGATTCAAAGAAAAAGCGCCCCACTATTAGCGACGATGCGGTTCTGTGTATCTCTGTATATATGTGTCTTTCTGTGTTTGTGTATATGGGTCGCTAAGGCAAGAGACGATCTGTAAATACTCGTTGGGGGTACCGGTCTTTCTTCACGTAGCCACTTATGGGTGTTTGGGGTATATCAGTAATAGAATCGTGATAAAAATATAATAATATCTAACATGCTAGTAGTGACAATCAAATGCGCTAGAGTCGCACCTACTAGCATATACTCTATTAGTAGATTTAAAGGGATTTTTAGGTTGAAACGTTATTTACCGTAACAGCACTAAAAATTTTTTTGCAAACTTTGATAAGGAAATGTGCTAGTGATGTCATCAGATTGTAAAATTCATAACAGAATTCACTCTCACGGGTCCTTTTATAAGAGAGAAGAAATACTTCCTTATTGTTTGATTGGGTTACCCCACGTTATTATCGTTAGTGTATCTCTCCCAATTCTTCAACCTACTTCTCTTATAAATTTGGTTTTTATACGGATACGGTATGATTTACAAGAACTAAGTGTTTATTGTTCGATTCCTAGAAAAAAGTAAGGTAAGATAGGAGATTCTGTCCAATGGGAGTGCGGTACACAATTTGTTGTGCAACATCCAAGTGCCGACTATCCAGTCGTATTTAATGCTGATGGTTGAAATGATTTTTTAAAGTGCAGATCGACACATAGAACAGCTGTATTAAAGCTAATTATTTATGGCTCGAGGAAAATCAAGCGGAGAAGGATTTTTTGCTATTTGGCGATAATATCTAAATTATACAGCCTTGTCATGTCCACAACGCAAATTAACGAAAAATATAGTATTGTATTGGCTCCATATGGATGATCCCAATATACTCACCGATATGGATTATGTATCGCTATCGACTACACCCACGTACCTACAGTCATACAATACAGATAAGCATATGGGTAACGCTGAATTTAGTTGACACGAGCGTGTTTACAGTTTGGCTTATATTTCCTAATAACTGCATGATAATGCAATATCAGAGGTAATCTATTAGATCATTGCAACAGTAGGTGCACTGAAAAATTTAATTTATGAGTTCCAGTGAACCATCTGGTGAAATGCTTCAATTAGCAAAAATTAAGATAACAAGTGTGCAAACTTGTAGATTTCAGGAATTCGCTAAGATAATGACATTCCCTTCCGCCTAACACACTTATACACACTTAAAAATACACACTTAAAAAACTAACAAGATTCATACTTGAAGTTATAATATACGCAAAATGCAGTTCTGAGTGTGTGTATATCCCATACGGTTTATCCCTCCTGAAAAGTGCGGCAAAAAACTACTTATTTATAAATATTACGTGATTGTCGGCTATAATATTAAACGATTGTGGTCTTGTATGCTTCCTAGCACGTTGACCTTCTGATGCTTCTCCAAGGTTAGTCACATTCTGCATTAATTATAGCATTACGATGTAGACCTACACATACACGTACACACACACACATACAGAGAACAAAAGACGCTCTCAAAAGATGAACAAAAGAGGCATTTTCCAGCAACGATACATTAATCGGCATAGGTAAATATCTAAAAAATATAGAATAAAGTTAATGACGCTGACAACTGCACACAGTTAGTCGGTGGTAAATGTGGTTTATCGAATTAGTCTAACACTATCTTACACAGTGAGACATTAATTTTATGACATGGTATAATGTGGTTTTGGCTCAGAGTGCGCGCTTATCATGGACAGATGCTCGTGTCTTATCCTCACATGTTAATATCGCGTAAGATATAAAGAATAATTCCTGCAGGGATTACTTGAAATGTATTTGAAAAATTCTAATCCAAAGTGCTACTGACGTTGGCTTTCTAGAATGGCAACTTTCCTGCTTGCATGTGCTTTCTCAGCCCACACTAGTGGGTTTGAAAAGAGGCTTTATGGGATTTCGTTTAGTACCGAAAGTATACTTTGTCGTAAAAAACGAAATGACGGAGCCTGGTCAAGCCGAATCCAAACTAGCTTTGGGTACATTTTTGCTGCATTGGGCAGAATCGGCACACAGAAGTTATTAATCTAGTTAGATGGTGAATATTTATTTTCGAGAAAATAATAGTATCCACCTACACACTTAGGGGGCTTTCTTAAAGTAATGCGTGGTTGAATACATTTTGCACAGTCACACGGCATTTATACATGAGGGCCAGTAGTTGTCCACTTTCCTTATATGCATATACATATATAAGCGAATTCAGACCCTTCCCGGAAGTCACGTACGGACACTTCGTCAGATACCATTGGAACTGCTAACTAAACATAGGTAATTAAACTGTTTTTAGAGATGAAATTTAATATCGGGGTTGTGCATGTTGTCAGTCTGGTATTGCTTTACTCGTCTGGCCTATTTAAGCTATTATGTGTTTTCTACTGAACAAATAATCTTTATTTGAACCGATGAAGTAAAAATGACGAGACGCAAGACGTATGTGCACCTTTTCAATGTGACAGGGATTTCGTTAGCCGCCTTGTCATGACTCAATACATGTAACGCACATACTTTTTAGAAAACATTCTTTTCAAAAATATGTGGATAACTTTAATTGTTAATATATGTTACGTTATTCGAGCGCTTAACGTGACACAAAAATTCGCTCTGCTAATTTTTCTTGATCGCTGTTATATTGACCGAATTTGATCTTACTTGACGACGATATGACTACCACGTACAATGTAGATAGTGTTGATGTTTACGAAAACACAGTGTCAGTGTATTACATATAGGTTAGTCAGTGCATTTGCACTACTCAGTTTACTTCGATTAGGATCACGCGATACCGCAGATATCCTCGCAGAAGATAAACATGCTATTGCTACAAATAAGTGTGTCTGTTCACTGAATATGTCTTGTATATAAGGCGATCGGAAGTTTGTCTAGGAAAAACCAAGTAATTGGCTTATTTTAGTTACAATTCAGACTTTTTCCTATTGAGGTATTCAACTTATAATACTAAAACACGTTGAAAGTTATAGCCAATACCCAGAACTGGCAGAGATTTTTAGGTAAATACATAATGTCTCTATGCATTTTATGCTGACTCGTAAAAGCGGTAATAAAGAACTAAATATTACGTCAAAAATGCGCCAAATGTTTGTCTTGAAATGGATGTTAACTCACATCATACACGTTGAATTCGTAAACAAAATCATAGTCATCAATAAAATCTCGATGTTCTCGCACCATCGAGCTGATGGATTTTCGCCTTCTTGCTTGCTGGGTTTTAGGCTCTTCTATGAGAGCACCAATGTGCATGTAGTCGAATAGAAGAGACTTCGACCGACGCATAGTCGTTTGCGACTTGGCACGTTTTCGTTCCATCTTCTTGGTGGGAGTGCGTCTTAATTCGTATATCTTCAAGCACGATTCACAAAACCATATATCCAATGCTTACGTATCAACTTTTTCAGCCTTTTGACTGTATCACGTATCCGTTCGCTATTTAGAGATCATATTCATTGAGAGTCTTTTTCTTTTATGGGCGTATCCAAGCTATTCACAAAAAAGGTCACAACGGCACTGGCACATCAGACCACTTTTGGTGTCGCGGATTTTTGTCATTCTACAAAGGAGCATACAGGCTTTACCATTAGCATCATTGAAACCGACTTTCTATTTTTTTAATTAATGAAATGTGTTTTACCACACATACTTCTAGACCAATTTCAACTACTGAATGCTGTATTACCAGAATGAATGACACTACAAGTTTTCACGATGCGCGATGCACGCGATTTCACGTATGCACGAGTGAAATGGGTTTCCTTTGGTTGATTGTTTCGTTGTCTTGTCAATAGTTTGCGTCCGTATCAACGTTTCCTATCTGTCGTATTGCAATGAATGAGGTGCATGAACTCAGCCGCAGCGCCAAAGCAGCACCAGTAATAATACTGGCTACCACGGGCGCTGCAGTGCTCTAAGCAGCATTCAGTAGGCACATATCGGTGCGGCTATGGCGGAGTGATGATGCGCGGCGTCGAGCCGGAATCGGAGCAAGCCGTAAGCACAGAGCGGCAAGATCACCGTTATTCCACCATCGAAAGGAGTTGAGCTGGTTGATGACGGCGCCTGTTCGTCTACTCGACAAACAGCTATTCACCGCTGGCGCTATCTCTTGATGTTCCCGCTGCCGCAGCCAAAGATGTCGTCGTTCTCCACTCGTTGAAGCACCGACAGCAACAACAGCGCGCACCAAGCACTCCCTCCTGATAGTGCCGGGTGTACTTCTGTGCAGAACAGCACGATCGCACGTACGCTATCCGGCCATCCAACGGCGGGTAGCTGGGCTAACCAGGGTACAGGGCTCAACAGCCGAAGGATAGACCCATGCCACGAACGCACCGAAGAAGAGAAAGGTGTGCCACCTTTCTCGCGCAAGGGATGCTTGAGGAGAGGAGGTAAGGATGGAGTCCGACTTTTCAGATAGTACTGGTGCTCATGTTCCACCATCGGCAGACCAGTGCAGGCAGGCAATTACGGTAGATAGCTAGAGCAGTCCTCGCTGTGACGGGGCCATTACAGTGGCTCACCTGACGTTAGTTAGCGAAACGGAAATACCACGCAACCACCATCACGAAACTTCAACTTTTGCAGAACGTCACTAATTCAAATTGTTTCCAATTAAATTATTGATACCAGAACAGGCGGCCTCTACATATTTTATAAGCTGCCGGGAGCAATAGAAATGTCACCAACATAGATTTTTAGCTCATTGGCCAACTTGTCTGAAACATTGAATAACCGGATGCGTGAACGGATTAACAATAGCAGTACGTGGTAGCATATTACAGGTAAGTCTTTTAGGGATATGATTTGAAAGTAGCCATGGCCGCCTTTGCTACTTGCGAGAGAAAAACGACATATCAACAAAGCATTAGGTAATCAGAAGCAATATAAGCAGTATGAGCAGAGGATAAGCTCACTACATAAATGAGACCGTTTATTACCTCGCCAGGTTCAGTCGGACAAGGTATGTGTGACTTAAATTAGCAATTACCACGAAAAACCGAATTTTAGCCGCGGCTAAAATTGGACACTCTATGCTACCGCTTGTGTTCCTGTGCCTATTATTCTATCACAACAGAATCGTCAATGAATTAGAGCGCGCGGTCGAAAAGAGCGCAAAGCACAGCTGTCTCCTTCCACGGTATGCGTCCCTCTTCTGATACAGTTTCTCTCGATTCGTAGTGGCGTCGCTGGCGAGGTCATGAGTGAGTGGACAGACGCGAACGGCTCGCTCCATTCACTTGGCTAACTCGAAAGGAGGTTGAGGAACAAGCCCTGATAGGTTGCCGCCAGATAGCGTCACGTCACACCCGCTCATTCGGCGAGGGTAAATAAACAAGCAGTAAGCGCTGTCTATATACAGAGCATGTGGCACTCTGAGTATTAAAGGTGGAAGCCTCAGAAGCCAAATAATCTTTCCGCTGGGCTTAAGCCCTCAGGCATGGTAGAGTTATGCGCTTCGCTATGTGTTCGATTACCAACCATTTCTACTTCTAAATAGAATATGATTTTGACAAACCGTTTGGCAAACGAGCCACGTAATTTGGCTGAATGATTCGGTAGTTGCCAACAATATGAGACAAAATGAACGGCAATAGAACTTAAACTCAAGTCACTACAAAAAAAGACTTATTTCAACGGCAGTCTCCGTTCTCCCTCCGTTTGGCATAACGACCAGCTCACGTGAGTGTTTGTGTTTGCTGCTTTCATATGTATGCATGGTTGGTTGAGGGAGGCCCGAGTCAACGCTCGAGTGAGTCCAACGGAACTCGGGGGCGCATATAACTTTTTATAGATCGTGGAGGTTTTTCATCGCTTAGACAATGACTTATGCACTGCGACTAGAAAGTGCACGTGAAAAACTGCCTGTGGTTCTTTGGTCGTACTGGGAAATGGAGAAGCCACCACAGTAGATAATAAGCAATACTAAAGACTGACAAGCTGCGTTTAATAACTTTTAAACATTTATGCAACATCGCTACGTTGGATTTAATATGAGCATAATACATGTCAAAAGTGAAACTGTACTGAGGATAATGGCAGTCTGGCCACTGCCTCCGTAATACCTGTTGTTCATCAATTTATAACCCGGTTTGTTATTGGCACGCCAATGTGGAATTGTGGGGAAATTGCGCACGTCTGCTAATTATGTGCATCAGTGTGAGCCTATGGTAAATCATTAATTGTATCGGTGTCTATGCTGACAATCCAGACAGTGCTAGCGAGCCAACGGCCCTGCCTCACCAACGGTGAAATAGTCCGTCGCAATCGCATTTTCAGCTTAATAACAAGATTCTCGTTATTAACCTTCTACGTAGCCAATCCCGTCCATCAAGCAACGAGCGAACACGCAGAACTATCGTTAACAGCCACAGTCGACGACTGTACGAGTCAATAAAGAGTCGTTGTTAATTCATCTTCTGACAATGCGTGTAATCGTATTGCCACAAGTATTGTCGTAGTTGCTATATTAGTAACGCATCATCGATAACCATCCGGCAATCTGGTCCAAAGAAGAACCGAAGACTAGAATCGATACCTTTGTAGGCAAGGTTGATTAAGTGGCTGTTGCTTCTATTATGCCCGCTGTATTTCTAATGCTATATTTTAAACTGGCATCTATAGGCACACACAAACAGACATTACTGTTCAAACTATTCATGACTCTTTTCGAGGTCGACATGCAGAGATACAGAAGGTTTGGTTTGTCCAGATTACTCCGTACAACTATTCATGACTCTTTTCGAGGTCGACATGCAGAGATACAGAAGGTTTGGCTTGTCCAGATTACTCCGTACACAAGGATTTCTCGAACGAATTTCTTGTGGATGAAAAAATTAGACGTTGGTATCGAATATAAAACTGGTTTTTTCATTATTCTCGTTATCGCAAGTTAATTATCAGCATCAATATTAATATAACCGAATAACAATTATTACTCGTTAATTATTAAACATACCCAGAATATGTGGAGAGAAACTCACAGCAGCGACAAGGTGGCAACAATTATATGGCACACACCGGCAAACCCGTGTGCACAGCCAAAATAGTCGAACGGTGGAGCTTTTTCATCTACCCGCAATAGAAAGAGTGAATGATTGGGCTAAATATTGTCCCTTGTAGCTCTTTACAACATTGCTACCGGGATTACATCGATATAATTTCATATCTAAGAAAAAAGTAGCTAACCTCACCTGTCGATTATGGGGAGAGCCTTCACAACTGGAGTATGTAGCCAAATACAGTCAGATATTCTAAGAGATGAATATACGACACAGAAGCATATGACATATTCTATATAATTCAGTAGACCATGGCTGGCTGTGTGTGTGTGACTGGTGTGGGAGTTTGTGTGGCTGAATGTGTGTGTGTGTGGAGCAGCAAAAAACAATCATAACGACGTTTTTATTTGTAATACTAAATGGTACGTACGTGGATGCATAAAGCAAGAATCATTTAACAGAATTTAATGGTAGGTGCGGATCTATGCAGAAAAATCTTATCGCAAAACGTCACACTTCAACGCGGTCTGTTTGCGGGTGTTTGCTTTAATCGACCAACATGAAACCACTGCTGACGGATAGATGGCTATTTCAAATTATAGGGCCGTTTGATGGCCAACACCCAACATTTGCCAATGAAATGTCATGTTGTACAGACACATGCAGATTACGCTCATACGTTTACCTATCAATGGAGTCTAATGGGTGTCGGGCTATAACCTATGTGGTTACACCACTATTCGATAGATAAGCTGATGAGCCAAGCGTTATCAATATTTCACATGTATTTCATAACGCCATAAAGCATCACGGTTCATCGTTGGTGCTGCCATTGCGCGATTGAATCCTTACCCAATGAAAGCTACTCGTATGCATGTGTCTTTAGAGCAAATATAACACGAATGCAATAGTAGAAGGATGGTAAAAATGCAGCACAGTGCTGTTAGTTAGTCGGTTGATATACAGTCGCGGTGACTTTCTGATAGGAGTGTCGTTTTTCTTGTGTTCTCATGCATTGCTAGTTTGGATCGGACGCGTCGTCAAACAAATCTCAAAGCATACGGGGACCAAACAAAAAAATACCGCCTGTTAGAGTTCAGATTTCTATTGCAGAACACAGAGATGGACTATTATTGAAACATGCCCACGTCCACTACCCACGATTTGGAGAAATGTTTCTAATTAGGCGACCTGCTGTGTCAGTTATCGCTGGAGGAAATTAAAAAAATTCGTATAAAGAACACATCTTCAAAAGTTTTTTATTTTTGCAATGAATTATACATTACAACTTGTTTTAGCCGAGCTAAATCACTACTCGATAATACAACTCTATGTTATACAGTAGTATAACGCTAAAAAATTATTCACCATTGCGAAGCTTAACGTATTAGAAGACAGGAACGCAACCGTGTCTGTGAGAAGCGAAAATCACACAGAGCATCTGAACGGTAGGTTCCAGAAGTTTTAAGAGATTATAACAGCAGGAATCGAAGCAAATATTCGGGAATAAATTAAAAGTCCACGTCATCATCATTATCATCGTCATAAACAAACAATGACTACAACAGCAACGACAATAGCATGAAGTAAGAAGATAAAATGTCAGTACAGTACCAACACTCCTGTCTATTTTTCGCTGCCTTTTGTAAGGATCGTCATCTTGATTACCTAATCATTCTGGCTTTACAATGCACTACAGAGCGTTCCTCACGTTAAGTAAAGCTTGATTTCCGTTATCTGTGTAATCCTTGTAATTTTGGAAGTGTGTATTCCCAGGTAAAGGAGACAATAACGCCAGAACAAAAACCAAGCAGTGTGAATGGTAATGGCGTTTTGAACCCTCCTCATTGTTGAGTCTGATGAAAGCTGAGTCTGATCGTCGCGTTCCTAGGCCTCCTCATCGCCCTCTTGGTTTCTCTTTTCTGTCATTTTAAGTTTATATGAACCTTTTTGGCCTAAGGGCCATAGGCCGTATCCTTGTTTATACCTTTTATAAGTACTAAATATATGAGGAATCATTTTGTACAACGATTTTGCGTGCGTATGTATAGATGCGCCTCCTATAAATAGCAAAAGGCACGGAAATAGCCAGAAATAGCCGGAATATATAAAAAATAGCCGGTCCTCTTAACCGTTCATACCGTTAGCACCGCTATGTAATTTTTATTACAACCATCATGAACAGCTCTCCTGCATATATTTTTTTTATGATGTGTTTTTCTCGTTATTACGTGCATAAGCTCACAGTCAGAAGCACGCACCTAAACATACGATTGGTTTTCTATAAGCTAGAGGCTTCACTTCTAGTCGTTTCTTGAATTACAGTAATTACGCAGGGCCGAGGTCACCTGACCAGCGACTTACTGAGACCGGTTCTATCACCGCCGTTGCAAATTTATGGGGCCCGTCTTACAAACTAATGGAAAAAGCGCTACCGTGGACGTTAAAGGTTGGCTGACGGTCAGTCTTAAACAAAATTTTTGATAGTCAGCCCTAAAAAGATATAATAGTGACTTACTGAGACTGGACAGCCACGTCGTCCTTCTCAGTTTGGCTCTTATAGTATTTTGGCAATTAAAGAGCTTGCAGATATTCGATTGATTGAAACCGCTCCACAGTCAATGACAGGATAAAAACTACGCAATAGCAAAATCGGGAATTGGTGCTGCTAGCGTTTCGAAATCGACGTAGAAGTGTTGTAAGAGCATAACTCTCTTGTTTCTGTCGACGGAAATCGTTCACTATTAAAGTAATAGAAATTGTGGTGTGGTGCTTCATTGAAACAAACATAGAACATAAAGCCGTTTGGCTTCTAAATAATACAATCCTAATAAGCCTTATTAAACTTCATGTTCACATATATGTGTCTGTGTGCGCCTGTATATTAATGGTACATTGCGAAAAATAACGTAAAATGGAATACACTTAAAGCGATTGTTTCTTAGTATTAACCGATTGTACCACAGCCGCAATGTGAATGCTGTTCATTACGAATTTTTGTTGCGATTTTTTGAAGCGAAGTCAAGTTGTACATGGTAGATACTATTTGAAAATTATGTTGAACATCTAGACATGTCGTACTTAGGATGGATTCACTCAGTATCGACGTTTACAGCTGGAAAAGGATCGGTGTGACTGTTGCAGTACGGCTTATATGTAGAATTCAGGCAGTTCATTTGATTCAATGTGCCATTATTTATTATGAATATAGGCACTATTTCAAGCCTATATTTTTAAAATTAGGAAATTTTCGAATTTTGTATGATTTTTAAGAATTTAATTAAAACGTATCATAAGCTCACCCATAAGCGCAAGTGTTTTATCGACAATGGGCGCAAGCTAATGGTGATGTCAAATTAATTAAAGGCATACCATTGAAGGAGCCTTTTGTTGGCAAGAACACAGATCGAGAAGAACATCGCGTCACTTAATTGCGTCACCTAAGCTACCTGTGTCTTTAGGAACATCTGTTTATGAATGTATAAATATTTGGTACTAATGCAAACAATTATGTTTGCCACAAATCCGCAAAATGTTTTCCGCGATAATGTTCTAAATAATAAAACCGTAATAAAACACATCTTTGTTTGGTTCCAACTCTCTATCCGTAGCGACTAAATGCAAGTTTGTATCACTTACATTCGACCTCTACTGCCTAGCTAGCAAATTTGGCCATCCTACAGTATTGCTAAACGTAGTTTAGAGGTCTTATGTGGACACATAAGTTCCATTTAGAAATAAGAAAAATCTTAATGGTTAGCATCATGTATTTCGCCTTCCATTAAAAAAAGAATATCTAGCAAAAGATCTATAGCTGATTCGCTTACATAGATATCTTCAGATTTAATAAAGGACTGAGCAGAGTGTAGCATATCTACGTGCGATGTCTACAATGACACAATAGGTATAGTCTGTTTGACATTAATCAACGTTTCAGAATTTCTATTCAAACCAGTTCACTTACCGGTAACTATAAAATGAGGTAAATTGTCTCTGCGGACGAATATATATTGCGCTTATTAACTACGTCGATTGTGTTTATTCTTTTGCTTGTTTTCTCGGTGTAAAAGTTTACTACATAAGCAAGCTGATATGTGTTAGTCGAAAAGAAATGCAAAACCTCCGTGATAGTGAAGTGCAGTGTAAGAGGAACCACGCTTTGCAGTACAACCCTGAGTTTGTCCCGTCCCTGGTTGCACTCCGGCTTTTATTTTCATATACGTTATTGACTAAATCTTAAACCTACCGTGGGTAGCTTATAAATCAAAATCTAGCAGAAAGTAAGGGTAGCCAGAGCAGATTCATATGTATTTTATCTACAACAGGATTTAGAATCTAGTTGTTGTGCTCAGGATAAAACTCATAGTCATTTATTCTAACCTAAATAGGCTGAAAAAAGCGCGACGTGCAAATTAGCATGTATTTATGTACTTTCATTTTTGCGCAAATGGCTTGGCCAATGTAGACCGAGATGAATAGAACCTGAGATGAAAAGGGTCCTTTACATGCGTAAGTAGAAAATCTCAGTGCTATAATCAAATGTATTCGTTTGCTTTGTATTGCACGATCATACGATATAAACTATCTTTGCTTTTCAGATAATAAATCAACACCCTTTAAGTTCTAGAATAAGTTCCCCCCAACCTAGAGTCGAATATTATCAACAGCCCTAACGTCACTCTCCTCTAAATTCTCCTTAGCTGCCTGGATTGAATCCTGTATTCGTCTTGTGGTGGGTAAGTCTCTATCGCAATGTACCGCAACATTACTTCCACCAAAATTAAACTAGTCTTGCGCTCAGCACATGGGTATCACGAAACCGTCAAGCAGACGTAGCAACCAATCGCAAGGCCACGCCATGTACTTTAGAACATTGGCCGAAACCTAATGCGAAAATGTTGTGAGAAATTTTAATGGCAATGTATATTTGTTTGACTTTCATTTACATTTCACAGTCTCATGTCACTTCCAAGTGTTAACAGCATCTGAATGAGTGCGTAGTAATTACCATTGCGTTCTATACAGCTCTCGTGCACTTCCCTGGAATTGCAAAACTTGAAGCAAAACGATTCGCAACACAGTTTATTTATACAGCATCACTCGAATTAATAATGTTTATCTTGATGCTGTTTCTCTATGTATTCGCAACTACAATTTATCTAGCTAAATTACTAGAAAGTCGGTTTATATGAATGTCTATTACGGCGAGGCTCTATGAATTTGATGAAATTTTGTCGGGAGGTAGAGCTTGCCATGTTCACGTGTGAAGTTCCATTCTTTCGGCTCGAGTAATCCAATACGCTTTTCGAGTTTAAAGTTCTTTTAAGCTCATTGGCTACATCGTTCAAGACTAGATTTTGAAGACTTTCAATTTTTGCGTAGGCCTTATGTAGGAGAATTCCTTAGATCCAGTCCGAACTTATTAATTTGACAGAAACGTTAGTATTTTATCAAGGTTTTCCGGAGACGGCGTTTTCAATTGGGCTAATAACTGAAAGACAATTTTTTGACAAGAAGGCACTTATGTTATCTGTAAGTTTTATTTAAGTATAAGTTAATTAAACGAAACATGTTTTAATTTTAACAAAGAATGCTACGGGAAAGAGTAGCAAAACAGTTTCGATTCTAGGTTGCGGCATGCATTGCGTAATAGCAAGCTGTTTTACGGTTTTCAGCACCCATGTTTCAGGGTGTCTTGTGGAGTCTATTTTGGGCTTTCACGTGCTGAATAGAAAAATGTAATTTACAATTTTGACCGTGCCTATGCCTCAAAAAGATAGTTTGGTACTTCCTACACGTCACCTTCGACTTTCATTTTTGAGAAAATTCACTGAATGTGTTAATCGTTAAATTATATTGGGTGCAATTACCGTTGTTCTATAATCCAGATGTAACGACTCTTGTTATCGTAAGACTAAACGCTTAATTTGTTAACCTACTATTTTTTACTTTTTGTAGACTATAAATCACTTATCTTCGTTTTTTGAATACCGTTTTTGAATATCGTTTTCGTTGATCTTGGGATCATCGGATCCTAAGATCAACAGATCTTAGGGCTATCAACCGTGGACAGGTAAACTGGAAGAGGACACGTCGGTCTTATAATAATTTTTGGGCCTTAATGAACATCTTTCTGACAAATGCCACTAGGACAGAACACAATTATCTATTATTTAACACACCAAAGCTTCGATACTTCGACAAAATGAGGACACAACTTATTGTTATTCCATATAGAAGTGAGAAATATTAATTAACTGCATGTAAACAATTTTGGGAGGCGCCATATAATAATAAACAGTAAAGAAGTTCTACTAAAATAGTTCAAGGCGATATATATCTATATTCTCGTGTTTACGCTAGACAATTTTATTATCGCGACAATATATGACCGTTCCAAATTAAATTTATCAGACGGTTTCCGAATGACCCACCAATATCACCGCCAAATTGGTCAGACATTTTTCGGCCACACAATAGAGCTATTCGATTAAGAATTTGTCAGACTTAGTAACAATTTCACGCTTTATCTAATTAAAAATTGCATGAAATAATCATCTGATAAAAATTGCATTCAAAATATTTGGAACTTACATTTGTACCTTTCAGTAACAAATCTGTAAGAACGATAACCAATTCGAATCATACATGCCTTCAACGTACCCAATGGTGGGAAGACTTTAAATACCAATAAAAATGTTAGCTAAAGATTTCTGCCTGATAAGACGGTATAAAGACGTATTTCAACAAGGTAATACACGTTTTTAAATTTTTTTCTTAATCACTACTAGAATGTCGCTGCTGAGGCTCGCAGTGTTCTTCATTAAGCCTTAAACCTTATGAGCACCGTGTGACAACCATACGATAGCTGAGCGTAGTTTATTTTGCGAATACTTTTACTGGCTAACCATAATTTTAGAATGATGGACCTGAGTGCATCTAAAACATACTAGGTCACACTTTTTTGGCAGTAGTTTGACCGGGCAAAGAAGTACTTTTTTGCCACTAGTTTAATCGGACGAAGAGGTACTTTTTTCGTTGCTGTAGGGTTGACTAGCTAACAAAGTAGTTTTAAATCGACGTAATTAATTAAAATTGGCTAAAGTTTTAGTAATTTAGAATATCTCTGACTGGCACGTAGTGATCAGTGCTCCTCTACAAAAAGCAATGGTGTTTTGAAAAAGAGAGCAGATTTCGAGAAAGCAAAATGGATAGAAGCAATGCAGAATTTGAAGAGCACTTACCGCTTGCCATTCCTCTTCTTCTTCTTTGACCTTTTCTTTCGTAATCTTATTTTCCGTCGCCAACTGGATCTGCTCTACCGCCTGCAGTGACGCCATCAGGACGAATTTACGGCAACCCAGCCGGCCACAACACCGAGTAAAATGTGAAGATTAAAGCGATGACAACAACATAAGAACAAACAAGTAAAACGGAACGAATCACACGCAAACATAGGTTTGGTTTAGCTTCATCGCGCCTATGGGCCATTCACATGCAGGAGGTTCGAACATAATTATTAGTGAGTGCAGAGAAGAAGGGGGCTACAAAATATATGTTTTAGTGCATGTCTTCAACGAATCCCAAATATGTTTAATACGGTAATATATGCGAAAATATAATACACTGTATAACAGAATGAAGCGGTTGCGCAATATTCAAGGGATAATCCAAGAGTCCTTTACTACTTTCAAACATCAATAGTTTGTGTTCATATTGTTTAATTTTATTTTTGTTACAGGACGGACTTAGAGTATTCCTTTAGAACGTAATTGGTAACGATTATTATCATTATTTATTATTTAATTTTATTTAATTAACGATTATTATTTAATTTATAATCACTCCATCATTTTTTATCATCATATTCATATTTCAAGACAACATAAAGACAAGTCATAATGCAATTAACTTATGTTTTGCAAAATGGCACTTACACTACTGATATTGTATGTAGAACATTCAATTAGAAAAATATTTCATACAACAAACATTACATACACCATAAATAACAGTTGGTTGAGCAAGCAATTTTTACTTTTACAAACTAGTCACTCCCATCGAAACCAAAAATTCGAGTTGATAGTTTAGGCTGGGTAAAATTACAGGTATGTTACGTACACACTATCAATACATATTACAACATACTACATCCCAATTTTTTTAAGCGCGGTGTGTAAATGTATAATACTTTTTGCTTGGCTACTTTTTTTAAGTATCATTCTGGGTGTCAGAAATACAGTTTCTCTTCTCAAGGGCAACATCGTCGTCGGCTGAAATACTGTAAAACATAAAGCCGCGGAAGTACCGCATGGTAATTCGCGTTTTTGTTTTGGTATGGAGAGTTTGGGAAAGGCATGATGCTCATGCGTTACTGGCGGCCTGCAGTGACTAGTGTGGGACTCGCAAACTCACTAAAACGCTATTAAGCAGGTTAGTAAAACAGAACCAGCAGCATTCGTATGCATGAGAGAGGTATAAATCGCTATATAAAGAGGTATAAATCACATTTTATACACCTAAATTTACTAATTGTTAATGCTTCTTTAATGAAAGTGTAATAAAATTTCATTTTTTCTTTAGTTTCTATGTGCAAGAATAATCAACAGCGTAAGCTAGCCTTAGAAGATGCATCTTTTATTATATTATATACTTTGTTACCAATTTTGTTACCGTTATACTGTGTTACCAAACCGAACCCAAACAAAATATCAAGTTGTAGCAATAACAAATTACCACCTAGACAAGCACATATCACGTAAAAAGCGAATCATGACGATACCCAGCAATTACTCTTTTCTAGATTGCCCTTTTTGATGTAGAGAAGAGAAGAAGATGAAGAAGTGGGCTGAATATGAACAAATCTAAAGGAAAACGAATAATTCGAACTTGCGAGAGCCATCGAATAAACAATTGATCTCTTGGGGAGTCTCACATGAGGAGAACTTTTATGCAGGACTGCGATAGAAGCTGCAAAGGCAACATTACCAGCACCACAACCTCCCACGCAAAGTCGTTGTCGCCTTTCATGCATTCCGCATGGGGGCTACCATCTAAAGGAACATAAGACTCTGCACTCCATTATTATGGCTGTTATTACTAAAAATATTGCTTAATCTGACTAGTGTAGAGTTAAGCCGTGTTATCAAACACGTGTGGGCTCTTAAGCTTGGTACATGACGTATCACTTCAAATAGACGTTCATACATCATCGGGTAGATTCAACTGGATTTTCCAGATAATGAAGAAGATACTTATTATTTTTCGTTCCTCAATTATAAGCAATGGTATAGCAGTAGGAGAAAAAATAAATATAGTACGTTGTGACTTAAGTGATGAAATGCGTCTCCATGGTGACACACGTGTTTGAGCGACGATTGCGGGACCCCAGTTAGAGCAATTAAAACCCGAGCATTGCTCACAAACTATTATAATGGATACTAAATGCTATAAAGAATCGCTACAATTCACTAGTTTGGGCGAATAAATATTGTCGTGAAATATAGTCCAGCCACTTTAAAGCAGCAAGTGAAGGAATTATTTAATAATCGTCTGTTAGTTAATATACTAACCGAATATACTAACCGAAGAGATCCCGACACTACGAAAATAGTCGTTGACTGAAAATAATCCATGACAGATTTATCTGCAGTTTCACTATTTCAGAAGGATATCATTATATTACAGTTCAAGACTGTGAAATTCGCAACTTAGACTGATTGAGAGCACTTATATGCAAAGAGTAAAGATCTACAGAAGTACCAAATGGGGTCGACACTACTTAAGAGCAAACCAGTTAAATCAACTATATGTACGTGCCTGTTCTACAATGATAGTAATTGCTGGCACTGTTGATGTAGAACCTTCGAGAGATTTGACTTTTTTACATTTCCCCTCTGGTGACGAAGTAAGAGCCAAAATGCGTAGAGTAACCCTGTCTACTCGTGTGATGTGATTCCTCAGACAGTTTTATCCCTGCCAAGCGGTCTTTCACCTATAATAGCAGTAGCAGTGGCAACAGAAGTAAGAACTACGTAAATGACTGCGATGATGTTGATTAGAAGAGGCGGCATGAACGCACAATCACAAACAGACGAGAGGTCGAAATATCACCTAAACCGCAGACACTTCGAGATTTGCCGTCAAAACGTGTGTCATCACGTTTCGCCAGTACAGTCAGACGCAAGTCAATGAAATACTACTCCAAAACGAATGCGAAAGGAGGTCGAAGTTTTATTATTCAGATTTGAATGGTCTTCCACCGAATCCCCCTATGGTTTGCCGGCTGCGAGTTAGATGACATCGTCTTTGATGCCGTTTCGATATCGTCTGCCACTCTTTTTTGTCGTGTTCATCATGATTGTACCGTTAAGTGGAACGGAGTCAAATCAGAAGGAAGACTAAATGCAAAATGGGAGCCGAAAATGGTAGCCATCAAGAGCACTTGCTGACACAGTAAATACACTCGACAAACAGGTCATTGTCAAAGACATTCGATAAACGCGCCCATCTGTGTATGGATGTGAAAACGGATATGTGCTATGGGCACACGCGTATTGGTAATGCACTGACAGAAACGGGAACTTCCCGGGGACACTTTATTCATGGACATGACTAAGTAAACTCTCAACGCTAGGACTCAATGAGTTCCATTATATTGTCAATTATAGCAAAGACCCTAGCTCACGCATGCTCGGTTGACATTAAATCAACTCCCGGTTTACATGATAGGAATCTATTTGTTTTAGCTTATTGAAGAAAAAGGCGCACGTGCGGAAAGATTTTCCATTTCGGCTCAAATGGATAGCGAAAAGGTAGTTAAGTCATTTGCCAGGCGTCATAACGAGTGTTGCTTCGCTGTGTAAACTCAACGTCAAGGCATTATTTAACTTACAACTAAATTGGGAAAGAACTGCAGAAGAATTGGAAAGAATTATCTTCAAATTGCGTAGATGAACAATTTTGTGGATGAACAGATATTTCTTAAGCAATGTTTGTTAATGTGTTAGTAAGGAAGGCACGACAAAAACCAGTATTTGTTTTGCCTATCACTCGCAAATTGTTCAGTCAATAATGGAGTGGTTAGTTTTGCTTCTTCGTTTTTTCCCGTCTAGAACCTGTCTAAAACGAAAATAGGTAAAGCAAAAATGAATCATAATAGAGCGCAGTAAAACATGGCACACGAAGTTTTTATAGCAATATTGCTATAATTGGTTATGACATCCTCATCAAACCACAATAAAGGAATATTACTATGTTGGTCCTTGGTTACCCCATTAAAAGTCACATATCCAAATCCCAAGCATATACGATAACCGAACTTGCTTCAATTAGCTTTCTTGTTGTTAAACATGCTATTGACTTCTAGACACTAGACTGCTTCTCTCTCCCTCTTTCGATAATTACCCTCTTATCGTTGTGATCCATACAGATTAACAAAGTGGCTAGTTTTCTCATGACAACAAAAATAATAAGAATAACTTAATATAAATGACTATGTTTAGAAATCTCGATCAAAAGTAATTATAAATCTGTAAAGCTGTCGGCTTACTCCGTCTAGAAATATAGAGGGCAGATCTCATCTCGCTGAGAATTGTAAATATTTAGACTGCATAAGTAAGCGAAGCAGGCCTCACTTAACTGCGTTAATAAAATTCAACCACAATGGCATTTTTTCCTTTTCTTACAGTCGAAGAGTTTCACTGCAAGGTATATTGCAATTTCGTGACCTGCCTTCAAATGAACGAATGGATGAATTGCATAAAGATACTCGTTTCCTAGTATCGTGTCACTAGAAATTCAAGAAAAAAATATTCGAGAAGATTTGAAAATAGAGTACATAAGTAGATTTTTTACCGGTCAGTTCGAGAGAATGGAGACGTTCAAGTAATTTAATAAGATAAATAGGACGCGGTAAAAAACGATCGAGGTCTCATGCAATAAAACGTAAAGCCGATACACTTTAATGACAGTTCATGGATGTCATGCTATCATAATTTTTTCAACTCCTAGAATGTTAAGATGCAACTGTCCGGACTCCGATCTGCCTCCTGGCGCATTGGGATCCCACAGGAACTGACTAGACAATTACTAGCATTAGCAGTACAAGCCGTCATTATCGTGTTGATGTTGTATTGTGAAGACACTGTGCTATTTTTATCGACAACTGTTAGTATTGTTATTTTATTATTACTAATATTATTATGGTAGCATCACATGATCCAAGTAGCACTGGCAGTCAACAGATTTTTTGGAATTGCTAATAACCGGTGGCCCGGTCTATAGAATACATGAATTTTAGCTCCGCCTTTCGAATAATGGTCATTTACAGTTACTAATTCGAGTAACAAATCAGTTCTGACCGTTAGGAAAAATAAATAAAAAATATGTTAAAATATGTAAGCAAAATAAAAAATATGTTAGAACATGTTATGTATTTTCAAATATTAGTAACGGATTGACTAATAAAAAAAAGGTTGTGAGGATATTTATTCTAAGAAAGAGCTGAACTCTGTTCGTCTATTTGTTACGGTGTTTCCAGAATGAATGAGGGCTTGTTTATTAAAAGATTATGTAAAACCAAAAGCACTCTTTTTCCGATCACCTTAATTCGACTGCCCACGATGAGACTTGATTTGTTCTCAAATTCTTTAAGTGGCTTATCCATGCAAATTTGTCTCGCAGTAGAAGCGCCTTAATCATCTCAAAAATTGAGAAGCTCCCTATTTGTGTGTGGTCCGATGTTGTCCATATATGTGTGCAAAACCTCGTCTACGAATGAATAAAGTACCGATATATTTGATACAGTATACAAGGTTAAGTTTGTAATGGCGCAAAGCCACAGCATGAAGACTGAGAAGCTGGCTCGACAATCGGTGGTCCGTTACCCCTTCATTAACCCGAAACTGCAAACCAAGTAGAATCACGAAACCATCCTTTCCGTTCACAATAACCCTTCTATATACCAGCCAAACGTTCAGGTATCAACCCCAATACCCAGGTCAGGAACGTTGGATGAAACTGGTAGAGGTCACCATGACTATTCTAGCGACGTTTTTTTTGTTAGCGATTCCGTCAAATACCCGACAACCTTCTCGCCACCGGTTCAACCTCCTTCCCAAGCTGTCTTTTTCAAAGAGGCCAGACAACGGATATAGTGGTGGATAGCGTTGAATTACTTTTCGAAATTTTTCTTTTTCTTTCCCTCTTTCGGACCGTGCGGTGCCGTACAAAATAATATAAAGGCTATACCAATGCGAACTCAATGGCATACATGCACACAAACAGGCAATCGCATCATAACGCAATCTGGTCGGATTAAATACCACAAATATACAAGCTAATTGGAGATAATGCAGGAAGTGAGTGAATACTTGGTATTTAAAGTGTATAGTTTCGCCTTAGAACGACTTTCGGTGGCATAAATAAGGCGGCTTCGCTATAAGTCTGTATCTCTATCTCAGTACTAGTTCTAAAATGGATGTAGAATCATAAATTGCCATGAAATTACTCTGCAATCGATGAAAAGTGAACGGGGGCTTTATGCTATGTATACAATGCAAATCGAGTTCTGGCTAAACTAATGTCACTTTTGAAAAATACCTGGGCGATATACCTGGATATAGGCACTGCTATTTCTGGTAACTGCTGTTTATTCCAATAAACTTTCTATTATTATTACTTTAGTATATAACTCAAAATAACAAACTTTTATTTAATAATAGCAGTAGTCTTTCTTATTCAAGAAGTCTAGCATAATTAGCCAGAAGTTTGTTGCTTCGACGTACCTGATCTCACGTTTAATTAACATTTACAGTAACTGGAAGGGGACCCTTGGTACACAAGACACGTATCGTAACCCCATGTACCGACTTAAAATTAAAATTAAATGTAATAGTACATACAGCAATGCCCAATCTGCTCTATGGTTATATTGAACAAATGTAATGCATGCTAGCTATGAATAATCAATTTTGCAGAATATTAACATTCAAATGAATTGTCATCTTAGCAGCATATAAAGATAAAAATCAAAGGCCGTAGGCATCACTATTGGGTGCTAAGGTCCTGTACTGACACTTCAGTAAGTCACAAGTCATTATCCTGAGTCGCTGGTACCTGTTTGCAAAGCGTTGGCAGCGGCGCTTTGACGAAGCGTAGCGGATCGACTGGTAAAGGTTTTGAGGCGGGTGAGGCTAACGTTTTGATGAGAGGAGTGGGCGGTGACGGTGGCGAGTCAGCGCCTTCGCTTCCGCTGCCACTTGACGAGGACACTCCCCCCAGACCACCAGCAGAATCGTACTCGTCACCGGCAAGACGATAGTCCTCTACCTGTCGTTCCGAACAACGGAGAATCAGGAGAACCAGTAGAGGAGTAGCATCGAGAGTAGCAGAGAATTGCAGCACAACCGAAAGGTACAGACCACACAACGAAACAACAGTAGAACAACCAGGCAGAAATAAAGAAAGACAGGCTGTGGGAGAACACGAAATTTTATAAATTGTAGGGGGCACGAGAGCGAAAGGGATTTTCATCTATTGCATGAATAGTAAAACATCAGTGAATTTAAATGCAGAAAAATATTTCAGTTGAAATCTATCAACTTTCACTACTGCTTGATGAACAATAAACTTTATGAAAATTGTAAGAACTAAAAAAAAGTAGTCAATAAGTACAGTTTAGAATTTAGAATCAATAAAAATTATGTTACCTAACTAACTGATGTCCTGCTAATTAACATTGGTTAAAACCAGTTCATTATTTATAGCAAATTAAATAATCAGAAAATTGAATAAAAATTCGTACGCGCTGCCATTCTTGGATTTACAGCTTGTAATTCTGTTAACTTTCAAACTTTTAAGACTTTTTCGTAATATATCGCGTTCACATGCAATATACACTCTATTAAGATGTACGAGACAATTGTGTCACCAAATGCACACAGAAAGAAGCCTAATAAAAGTTGAGCTCCATTTCTCGTGTCTGTGACAAAGAAAAATATAATCACAACAAGGCAGCGATGCAAAAAGATCCAGAGAAGATATGCGAACGATATTTTATGCCAAACGGTTATGATTTGTTTGACTTATATCGTACTGGCATTGCTATATATTCATATTTCAATATGGCAGCAGCTAATTACGCACCATTGAATGAGATAGTGGATTAGCCCACTCGAGCGAACGCTGCTTATGAACAATTGTTATTTTAAAAATTACGCAACTCGCAAAAGGACCGGAAACCATTCAAAGAGAGGGGAGTCATGCATTACTGATAAAAGTGCTCCCGATACATCCCTGCTGGCTTAAACTAGTCGTAGGTTTTTCAATGCTAATTTCTTGCCCCAGTTGCAAAAACTAGTTTATAGCCAATTCAGGCTACGTATTTTCCAAAAACACCCTCAAAAAATTCGCAAATGGTGTTAACATTTTCTAGGGAACCACACCGCCAACTTAAGATTAACACACTCGAATGCGCAGATGTCACAAGTGAACACATTGTCGTCATGCATGCTTTTTAGCGATAAATAGGTGGAAAACTTTTACTTTGCAATCGAACGGTTTTACGTACCTGAATAAGTTTAATGTATTGCCTACTATAATAATACACAACACTGTTCACTTCGTCGTCATGTAAGAAGATATTTGTATCAAATTATTGCCAATCTGATAGAACACACATGGGAACTGACCGGTGGCCTTGATGTGGAGCCGTTTTCTGCATCTCTGTCGTCATAGCCTCGAATGGTTACGACCGGCTTGCTATTATCTTCTCCAGCAGATAAGCTTGTCTGTTGGGATTGTAGTGGTGTCGAAGTATCCTCGCGGTAAGGGCTCTCATAGGTGGCCGAGTAGCGCAGTTCGACCCCCGGCATCTCCGCTAACTACCACTGTGGCCGTCCCTCCGCCAGGAGGTCGCCTTGTAGTAGCAGAGCTGTACTATATAACCGGGTATTTTGCGCACCTCTCACTTGATAGCGCAGCTAACGCATCGCGACTGACTCCTTCTACAGAAAGAAAAAACAGTGGTCACCAATGTTAGTTTACTCACGTTTATTTATAATTTGGTAAATTATATGATTCCGCTATGTTCTCACCTTACGTTTCAAATAGACTGCGTAATATTTAGAAAATTATCGTTATGATATGTCTAGCTGCAATACGTTCCGCGGAACCTGACCTACATGAAAATAAACCCCCGTTAGGACAAAAATTTTCCTTAAATAAAATTTTTGTTCATTTGACCAAAGTAGTTGACACAATTTACTCAAGGTCGACCGATTGCATCATAATAGACGTAATACGCATTTGTTCTTTTGACTTTGTAACAGTTTTGATTAGCGTGTTGTTTATAATTGAAAGGCTGTTAGTAGAAATGATATAAAAGCCAAAGGACAAGGTAACAACCTATACACCCATCCTTGATTATACTTTTCCTCTGCTGATACAATATCGTCATTCAGGATTGCCATCATTACTAGGATCTTTTGGGCAAAGAGAACCTGAATTTGCTACGATTGTTGTCTCAACTAAGAGAAGACGATAAATTGGCAATGTTCTCAGCATTTCTCAGCTTGCCATTGCTGCTTACAATGCTGTCGCTGCACGTAGAATTCTTGCGGCTGAAGACTCGAAGACCAACTTACAGACAAAAAAGCCACCAATGGCAACACAATACGTATAGAAATTTTGATTTTTATTTTCTCGAAAGCTCTGCTCCTTTACAACTATTAACAGCACCGTATCCTCGATTAGCAAAAAGCCAATATAAGCTGCTGACACACAGTGCGCAACCATGATTGCTGAACTGTCAATCATTGCCGCCTCTTCAGTAACATAAATGTGTGTCTTAGAATATACGTAGCGGTAACTAAAAAAGCCAGGCATACATGACACTAGCTACAGCGAAAGCAATGAGAATGGAAGGCAGAAGGACTTGGGAAGTGAGTGGAAGGAGGGAGATGTGGTATATACATAATTAAGCTCAACATTTGTATCAGTTCCATTGCTATGGCGTTGCAATTTGCAGCAATGCAATTACGACAAGCAGTAGTAGCAAAATATGCCGAGTTCTGCTGTTGAAAACTCATTTTATATCTTCAAACGAAATGTATCAATAAAATCTCTCCCATTCTTGTTGGAGTAGTGGTCTTTTTCGTTTTGCCCTTCACTATTAAGCCGATAAATTCGATTCAGCGCGATTTTTCGTATTTGCCTATGTTTGTTGCCGCTGTCTCTTCGGGTTCGTCATCGTGTCAGTCTATGCTTGTCATTCGCCGGATATCGGCGAGGCTTTCCTGGCAGGGATAGATCTTAATAGAAGCGAAGTTTCGCCGAGGTCATCGGTGAAAAACCAGCGAGCGAATCTGAAGCTCCGTAGAATAGTTGATAACCGATGGTGGTAACATCTTGCCATAGAGCAAGCCGAATCAACTCCGTCTTCCCTTGTTGACAACGACATCACCGTATGTGTTGGCGAGATTTAAAAGCAACAAAGCTGAAAGCACCGTGATAGAACGAATTCGACCTGTCGTAGAGATTCAATCGATGAAACCGAAAGGACAGTGTGAGGAAGAAAATGCGAGAAGAGGGTTTAAAGCTCAAAGAGTAAGCGCTATGTGAGGTTGGAAGGACGACATAAAAAGAGAAGTTCGACAAAGAGAGGTTAAAGCTGGTGAAGAACAACACCATCAGCAGTAAAGGTGACATGAAGACTCAAGATTAGCAGATGACTGGTGGAAACGGCAGGACATGTAATGAAATTCTCAATAGTCTATTTTGTCTAGAGGTTTAAGAAATATTTCCGAAGCATTGGCAAGGTCACCAAAGGTAGAGACGAGCACGGTAAAGGTAAGACGCATACAGAGGAAAAAACATCCCCTGAACATGTTCATGCGATTAATTTCAGTTGTGTCTTCGATCAGTAACAAAGTCGAAACTTTACATTAGCAAATTAGGTAGTTTATCTCACACATGTATTTGTACTAAGTAGTGAAATTGTATAAGCGTGTTAGCCAAAAATACTATTGGAATGCGACGGTGAGTACCACTGACAGATTCGTCTTAGATACGGTACCATATGATAGAGCCAAGCCTCTGTTAAAGATATAAAAACACGGTCTAATCTTTAAACTATCGCTTTGCTACCATTGCTCGAGTGAAAAGCATCATGACTCCCGAAATGTAAATATATAAAGTACAATTTTTAAACCGATCGTACGCTTTATTACTTCCATTCACGATAGCAATACAACGTCAATGCTTGTAGAACTTCTCATGGCTAACAAGTAGTAGTGCTAATTGTTGTAGAATAAATATAGGACTAGCATGTTTCACGTTTCTGTCCCCCATTTCAATATATATATTATTGAATATCCCTCTGTCGCGTACTACTCAAGTTCCTTAGGTCAAGCACAAGGCAGGCGTCGCAGTTCCAGCGTATCGTTCTATAAAGCGACATTCTAGTCATACTAAATACACGTTGTCCGCCTACAAAATCATGCACCTTTGCTCGCTCTTTCCTCCAATAATCACTGCAATTTATCGGGAAACGGCGGCAAAGAGCAGCTACGCTTGATCATATTTCGGCGGCTGGCATCGAGCAGCCGGTGGCCTATACCGCAGTAATGTCACCAACCACCGACAATGTGTGCACCACCGACCGTTCCGCCATTTTACCGTCTGTTGGTTACTATTACTTCTCAACCGTTACTCATAGAGGTACGGAAGTATGATCATGGATATCATCGTTGCCCGCTGTGGTGGGCATACCACTTCCTTTTGGTGCTTCTTTTTCTTTTTTGATGCGTGATATGATCATCTTCTTCATGACATGAGCTGAATATCTTAACTGTATTCTTTTGTATCATATTAATAACGATGATATTAACGGTAAATAATTTTCTCACCCAGTTGTTGCAACCACTTGTCTCATGATGTGGATTTTCATTAGTATTATTTATTATTCATCGTGGGCTGGTCAAAGTTGTTGTTGGACGCTCTTCAAGCTGGCAGTGCTGTCTAGACGATTGGTAGCAACCAATTATCGCATCTAATCCGACGCAGTAACATCGAGGAGAAGAAGAGAAGCTTAGAAAAAATTCATATCACATAAAGCGGCATGGTGCCATTTTAACGGAGAATCAGGTAGTTTTTGGAAACGTGATACACGCAATAATACGAGGCAATATGGTATGTATTATGGGAGAACGCGGGAAATATGCCAAAAAAGTACTATAAAAGGCTCCGAGACTTTATAGTTGGTCTTTGCCGTACAATTGTATCCGAATCATGCGCTACTTTAATTTCTGCTCCAAAGATCTTTTCAACTCAGTGGTAGGACAATCTGCATTGCGCGTATAATCAGGTGAAACACTAACTCATTGGTTAATTTATTAACTGATATTCCGTCACCTGGAGCGAACTTGTATTTTACTCCTGTGCTAGATATGGATATGCTCCTTATTGTCATCTACTTATACACATATTCTCCCCTTTTTAGCTTTCGAAGAAATTTTCCGAAGAAAATCTTCCGAAAATTTTTTTGAATTGCTAAAACTTTTTATCCGGCACCCGCAGAGAAAACTTTTTTCCAACATTGCTCAAGTAACAATGATTTAAGAGGCGTGAGAGTATTTATAAATAGTAAAAATCTAAGATATATGGCTAATTTGTCTGTCTCTGTGGCTATACATTGATAAATATCGTTATAGCGTGTTTATGTAAATGAATCTGGAATAACGTGAACCCTTGTAACCCCATGCGGCAACAATATAATTGACACTTGACCCTTTTTTAGGCTATTGGTCTTTTCGAGAAAACGCTAATAAGATTCGACACTACTCGATTCCTAATTCCCGCACCTTTCCAGTAGAAAACTTCCTCTTAAGATGATCTAGCTTGTAGATGAATTTTACCAAGCATTTATATCTATATACATATATCTCACTATTTGCCCGAAACTCAAGGATAATTGGGCGAAAGCGCTCGTGTCCCTTTCAGATCACTGCTACTGTATCATTTTTGTATGCATACTTGATTGTTGCAAATGAGATTTCAGCAATGCAAGCAAAAGCATCTCCCCATCGCACTGATCTGTCGATTATTTCTGCTGTTGAGTTTTCCGATATTGATGAATATCTTTCTGTTTCACTTTGTCCTTTTGCGACCTCTGCGAACAACTAACGCCGCCTCAAACAAAACAGAATAGAGTTTCAGCGCCGCCTTTATCGGCCCGCTAGCCCGCTCATTTCGCAGCGTTTCCGAAATGTGAATCCAATTCAACTACCCGAATGGGATCTACTATAGGAGTATTCGGAACTAGTCAATCATCTGAATCAAATAAGCACTTTCGAACGTAGTTCCCGCTTGTGTCATTTATTCACGCTCATTCATTCATTTATTCTATCCATTGACGTATTATCCAGTAAAATCCGGACTCGAACGAGCTCCGCCGAATGATTTATTGACAGCAAACCAATCGTCCGAATTGATGTCTATGGCACAAAGCGCGTATGAACCAACTGAAGTGACTGCTTGTTCGGGTGGTTACGACCGTCACAAGCCTTGTCCATGTCCGTTGGTCGGCGTCGCGAGGCTATTCATAGATCGTCTCACTATTATTGCAGCAGACAGCCGGCCATGGCAGGACCGTCCTTTGCTAAAAGCGGCTCAAACCCCCTTTTCTCCGTTCATTATCCTGTCCATTGCTTTGATGTTGACACTGTGTCTCCTGCGGCCACCCGCTGTTGTCGTTAAAGCTCTGGCTGGTTTCAGCGGCAACCACAGGACCACCAAACTTTCGACTCAAAAATGTCTTAGATGCGTCGGTTAACATAACGATGTACGCAATCTAAAGTCGGCCCATTCAGCATCCATCTGGCCAACCCCGTCATCGTCGGTATGATTCGCGTAACAGTGAGATAAATAAGAAAGCAAAGAGGATGAAAGCGGACTCTGGACACTTTGATTGTTCACGAGCAGTCACTTTCAGTCGCGCGTCCGACATGGCGGTTGGGTATTGGGGCGTCATTTCGGTTGTATGTGTACGTTGGACCTCGTCTGCGAAATGCAGGGCCCGCTACAAAATCGGTCAATCATAATCAACGTTCCATCGGTGAACGAAAACTAAGCGCTTCTTTCTGTCCAGAAAAACTGAAGAACGAAGACAGGAGCTATTTTGCCGTCAGCCGTCGCCGTAATCGACAGATGCAGAAGCCTAAGACGAGCCATGGACGATGTCGGAAGTGACTTTCGCTTCCCATCTAGAAATAGAGCTTTTTTGTACATTCGTTCAGCGTCGTTCCAAAAGCAAGGAAGAGTATGTTTCAGAGTACTTTAAAAAATGGCACCACATAACAGAACACATACATGATTGCCAGTTCCGCTGATAAAGCTGCTGCTAATTACCACATCCAATGTCGTGCACTTACTCTAATCAGAGATCCTTGGTAATACCGAATTTCTGCTCTGGGAGAACGTTAGCGCGAGGGATTCCGTACGTGGTGTAGCGTACTTTCTGTACTTTCGTGACTAGCGCAAATCAATGCCATTCCTCCTTTCAATACTTGGGTGAACTAGTGCTTGCAGGTGAGTACTTATTATTTAGCAATCTGCACCATATTTCAATCAAATTATGCCCGAAATGTAAGGAAAATATGACAGATAACAACTATTGATAGCGACTATGCCAAGTTAAGGGCAACGCTTCAAAGTCAAATGAAACGAGTGTGCAAATTTCGAATGAATTTAAAAGATTGACACGTGCGTTGTTTGTAAGTCTGTAGTTAAACAGCTCGGTGAATTGGGGCATTCGTGTGCGCCTTGCGACCGGAAAAGACGCGCAAATGCACGGGTTCGATCCCCGCCGTTGCAGATTTACATTTATGGGATCTTTCTTACGAAGTAATACAAAAACTGCTACCGTGAAGGTTAAATATTGGCTGATGGCCAGCCCCAAAAAATATAAAAATAGATAAATACCCCAACTATAAGGGTCTTTGCACCAATCGCTTCATAAATACGAGCACAAAAGAGAAACTTTAATAAGACATTTTTATACCATTTGTTATAAATTGAAACTTGATCAGCATCTTTCTTTTTCTCTTTCTCTGCGTGTATGTTCTACATTCAAACTTTATCAAGAGCGCTTTCCTGCTGATGAATTTGGTCTTTGCTTGTCCTAAGTATGAGCGTCGTAGCAGCACCTGGCTAGCATTCTCAAGGCAGTCGACGACTGCGAAACCAATCTTTTTGCAATAGTAATTAGTATATTGCGGGGACCAAAATAAGCCTTATTTATATATGTTTATTTTTCTAGTTATGATAGAAGTGTATAGTCAACTGGTATTTGGGATTATAGTGAAAAGGGCCTTTTCTACAACTAGATATCTTTTCGTAACTCACGACACAAATAAAAAATTTGAACGTCTCTGATCTACCACTTCCTGCCTGTAAACAACAAGCGCAGACCGAAAGCAATCAAAATTCGAATTCATTCACGCAACTTCTTCCTTCGGTTTATCCGACTGTCGCCTTCAACGTGGCTATGAGTCTTCATCACTACTAGCAATATTCTTGCAGTTTTCTTTTAATTATTTAAGTCATATTAGGAATGCCAGCAAGTTATCCCGTCTTTCATGACCGAGAAAATCTGAGAAATCATTTATACGCCACTTATTGGTCATACAATCAGGTCTGAAATGATATTCCAGTAATAGTATCAGCCTGCTACAAGAAAGTATCATTGAACATGAATATCACTGTCTGCGTCATTTAAAAACCGAAAAAGGGCTCATAAGATCCGCAACGTCTTCAGGCCAAAGATGTTCCAAAGAATTTCACCTCTTATGCCGCCATACGCGCAAAAAGCTATATCATACTGCAGTTTTGTGTACCCGAAACTGTGTATTTACTCTATCTAGACTAGTTTTTAAGTAAATAAAGTAAGTAAAGAACTAAAGTAAAAGGAGAAAGTAAGAAAGAAGTAAAGTTATAAAGAAAAGCTTACGTAAGAGAAGAACGTTATTTTTCTTAATTACTATATTTTTATATTAAATAATGAACATGTTATTAGAGGAATAATTGTCAATACAATTTTTCTGTCAATAACAAAAGCCGCTGACAAATGAAATGAACTTCGAATTGCACCAAGCAGCTGGAATGCAGCACTTGAGTGCAGTAACATGGCATAAAATGTTTGTAGATATAGGCAGTTGTAGTAGGTGCTCTAGCAAAACATGGACACCGACCGCAACAACTATGCCGACAGCTGATAATAACAGCAAAAGTAAAAACACAAGCATTTGAACACGCAACAACAACAAAAACAACGAAGACGAAACAAGAAAACAAATCATTATGGCGTCGCTGTTGTCGTCACTTCAGTATGTCGGACCGTCGCAAACGACAGACAACAGCCCAACGGGTTTGCGGTGGTGGCTGCGGCAACTGCAGCCGTGAAGGCTACCTGTGCAGGGATAGTCATGACTATGATGACAAGAGCTATGGAACGAATACGAACAGTGGTCAGTGCGAGTAAGCGAAGAATGGTATCTGTGTGTCCGGTCAATGAGAGGTGTCGCCACTGCTGCGGACTTCGTAGTCACCGAACGCAAGGGCTACGACCGCCCGCCCTCCGCTCCTCACCACGTTCAAGTACTGCCACCGCACGACTATTGCTAAAACAACTACTAGCCGCGAATGTACAGAAGCTCCGAAAATACAAGACCCGTATAGACGGGCATCGCCAACTTTGACGGGGACCTCTAAGTAACAACAGCAGCTAAGGCAATGGCAACTTGAAAGATATATAATGTACAAACAAGTATGGTGGATGAATTCATTATTTTGCTGTTCCCTACGCTTTGCTAGCCACTGTTCTCGGCCCACAAACAGAAAAAGAAGACAATAAAACTACAACGGGCACACCATTTTGCCTAGGCACAAAATCATAATCACTATGTACAGTCCTTTCAATGCCATTTGCAAATATGAATCTGTAAGTACATTACACCTTACGAAACGTTTCAAGGAAATATTCAATTTTACTCGCCACTCTTTTAGCTTCAACAATCGATTCCAAATCTGGTCAGTCAACGACAATGGTACGGCCGCTTGACTTTTTTTTATTTTGCATGAATATCCCATTGGGATAATCCTATTTCTAACTTATAATAAAATACATATATTGGATGAAATACCTCTACGTAATATGCCTCATACGAAATGTATTACGAGATTTTTAGTAGCATATACAAAATTCCTTACATTTAGTTTTTGTAAACACTTGGTTTTTAAGTGTCGCTCTTCGATTCTTGTTTTTTACATAACTTGTTCCATGTGATTATTACTTGTTAGAACATCGTGGCAACTTCAAGACTCGATTCACATTGGTGTTGAAACTCTTGAAAAGTTAGCGTAGACATGTATATTCAGCTCTTCGTAATCAGTTGGGTTAAATTTACACACAACTATCTGGCGTGGTGCTAATCCATAGCGCTACTTAGCGTAGAGCGACCAACAACCGCAAACGATATCTTCGCGCATATCTTTGCCTGTTGGTCAAATGCAGATGACATATCGTAAATTAACCTCGTATATTTCACCCCTATTATCATGACGAGATGGAGCAGCAGAAAACCGCACAAAATAAAATTTCCGTGACGCACCTCTAACACAAGATATAAGTCTACCACCATAAGTCTTGTATTTGCGTACACTTCAATAATCGCCATATGGGCTGATATAACGTGCTGCTTTCAATAAATAGAAACTAAGTAGATCTTCAAAAACGGCTTTTTTTACAAATATGCGATCGCAATTTATGCGACCGAGCAGATCCATCTTTTTTAAATAGGTTATGTAATATAAGCACAAAATTAATGTCGTTTTAACTTAATTTGGGCATACATTGCGACATATGCGTGAAAAATATTTTTAAAGTAACCAATGCACTTAGCCAAATTCAAAATGAGAAATCTTAACTAAAGTCTAATTTTAGATTTTTTTTTTGGCTATTCGCAATTACTCAGCAAAAAGGACGCACGTGTATGTTATAAGTCACCGTCTATACAATGTTTTTGCTATTTTAACGACGTTCTATTTATATAAAGTTTGTCTGCATGGGTATACAAATCAGATCGTTAATATCATTGTCGGCGATCCGGATATACCGTATAGAAGTAATACGAATACAGCAATAAAAGAACATCATTAAAGAACAATAATAATAATAAAGAAGACCCTATTTGTCACAACGGATGCCAAACTATGAAATTAAGTGCGGTTAATCTTATAGCGCTCGGAAATACAATAATACGTGCGCCTTTTTACCGATCTTCATAAGCCATACACAATCCGTGTGTGCCATACATGTAAGCATTAATATGCTATGTATCCCTGGAATCGCAATAAACCTAAGACGTGTGTGTACGTGTAAGTAAAAAATTGATTCATAGTAAGTCTGTAATTCATAGTAAGCCTTGTGCGGTATGACAATTTCTTGCACATATTACAGGCGGTTATTATTAGTGTCCATACATATTTGGGTATTCGACTGCTGTTCTTTCTACCTGCTCCTTAAATTTGATTCACAAACATTTTTAGGCTCGTTGAGACTCATCTTGATTAACGTTTGTAGAATAGCAGCAGTCGTGCATTATATATATATATATATATATATATATATATATA
>MNPL01010119.1:2464-17464 GCA_002081605.1 Tropilaelaps mercedesae
CTACCAAATATTTTTGCCGACAATTTTTCCCGCTCAGCTGTCAATCGACATAGACTTCCAATTGGCCAGCTTTTTTGACATAAACGCAAAGCGCCAAGCTCTGCTATTTTGACTTCCTCTACTACCGCTAAAATTACGCTTTCGCTTTTCTGCTTTTCTGATTTATTGATGTATTACACCTACCTAGAGCCTGTAATTGTCCTGTTTCGCCACATGGTCCACCATTCATCAAACTGGAAATGGGAATTTAAGTGAATTTTATTGATTGCTACTGTAGTTGTTATATCCTATTGTAGCCGCCAATAATATCTCTAAACGCACTGACCAATTCTCTGTGCAGGTAGAGAGACCGGAAATAATCGTTTGCAGCTCCCGAGTTGCAACTAATGGCCTTGTTAGCAGTAGCACTTCTCGCATCCCCCAATAGCTTCCTACCCCTCATCTAAATTAGGCTGCGAAAAAAATGTTTTGCAAAAAACTGTGTTATACAAATTCGGAATTTGAACCAACGACAGGTTCCGTTCGTACACCACACGTGGAAGGAATGTGGAAAATTGTACTGCAATCAGAAAAAATCAGTCATAATGGTCAACTGAATAGAAAAAGCCAGGAACAGAGATACAAAAATGTGGTCTCGCTCTGTTTAGCTCGTCGCTTTAACTGGTCTATATTCTATACTCGCTACAACGATATCTAACCGAATTTTCGGTTCGAAGAAGTACGGCTTTATCACAAGCCGGTAAGGGCTGTCTAACTGACGTAAGTATATTTTCTCATGCATCCTTCAAAAACGGTTTCAACTTAACTACTTCATTTGGGAAAGTCACATGACTATTTGGATTTTAGATACGCCACAACTCCAGAAGCTATGGCTGAGTGATACTTGAAGCGGCTGGAATTACCTTGTACGTAGCTGTAAATATTTATCATACAGTTACGGTTTAGCCAGAGCCATAACTCAAAAATATTGTTCAACTATGGCTCTACTAGTGGATGTGTCAGGGGTCAATTGACCATGTGAAGTATATGTGATTTTCTACAAAATACAATTATATAATTACAGTATTCACCGAAGTAAATTACTGCAGTTCGATGAAAATTCAAAAGATACATCTACTTTACTGCGCAAGGAATATTGCGTGTATCGAAATCTGCTTTTAATTACTTTTAACCAGGGGCCCTAAGTATCGTAAAGTGGACAGGAAAATCGCCTAGTATTTCCTAATATGCGTTTTAGCGAAAGGCGCAAAAAGACAAACAATCGCAAAATTAACTTAGCTAACGATTTAGACACGAACGAAAACGTCAATGAACTATGTTCTATACGGAAGAACTGCGGATCTTCTGCATCCCACTCACAACTTAGCGGTAGAAAGTGATTGAAATGTTAACAACTTCTTTCTGCTATAGAATTTGTATTGTCCCATTAAAACGACTTATCGTCGGTTGAATGGAAAAGATTTTTTTCTAAACAATTGAAATAGACATCCAGAATTCTGTTTCTTACCACAAATGTTGCAGGAAGCGTTGTACAAGTTCACTACATTTGTCTGCTGCGTTCAAACACAACTTTGCTTTCTGCATCTATAGATCGGCAGAGCTGGGTCGAACATGGTTAAATTCTACGTTCGACATATTCACATTTTTTATTTTAAGTTTAAGCTCTAAGCTCTTATAAGTAAAATTTGATAAAGCAAAAAAGGTTCGTTGCTAGCTTCGGGCTTTCCGTGTACAGCTAGGTTGACGCATTTCAGACGCGACCAAGTTTCCGGCTGCAAAGCCAAAGATTGTTCTAATGTTATTCTACCGATATGTGCTAGCTCCGTTTAAAACTCGCTGCAGCACAGAGTCTTTGCATGCGTAACCCTATTTAGGTAATTAGACTTTCTGAAGGTAGTGTGAGAAACTGTTCGAAACTTAAACGCGGGAACATTTGGAAAGAGTGTAGCGCTGGCTACTCGGGGTGAAACTTTAAATGTAGTAATAAACACAGGCAAGCATTACATCCAATTGATTGTTTTGACTGTTATACGTATATATTTGACGTTTAAGGATACAACTGTACGGTAACGTCTTTAATTGGCCCATGAATACGGCCATTTGCACCAATTTATATTTTAGCTTGTACATTCCAGTTCAAGGCCAAAGCTACCACATGGGTATATGTGATGCGAACGTCGTATAGTTATAATTTCCTAGGGTTCCTTAATTTCATGCGCTGATTAATATAAATCCCAGAAATTTATATCAGCGAAGCGCATAGCTCACGTTTTTTTGGCATATGATACCCATTCATTTCTTCAAGGAGAGATCGACATTTGAATTTTGTGCGATCGTCTCTATCTAAAGGAAGTGCTGAAAGGCGAGGCCAAGGATAAGGCAATATGGTTCAAAATGGCAAGAATCGCCCGTTTATTTGAGACCGTTAGATCCCCGGTGAAGCGGCTTATACGAAGTATTTATTTTAGCAGAAAAATTCGTTCCTTAGCACTAGCTTAGCATATCAGCTCTCATGCAGGTCAGTTGCAATCAGAAAATGAATAGAAAAGTTCGATACTTCCAGACGTATCATTCGTCATATGTAACTCTGTCATAGACGCCTTGTTTAGTACGACGAGCGGACTGACAATTGAAATCGCAAATTAATTTTAAATATTAACTATAAAGTCAAATTGGCATACGCCGCATTAGTAGGGGAAGTATGTACTGTGCCATATGGGAAATAGAAATATATAATTTTTGGATTTTCTGACGAGTACCCTATGGAGATCGCCGAATAATTGAATTTCCGCAGTGATTATTTGTATCATGAAATAATTTGTTCATGGGAATGCTAAAAGACGTTTGTTGCTGAACATCTCTATGGTCTGAACCAATAACAGCGTAAGGTCATTTTGTCATTACAGGAAACAACTACTCTCTATCCAATCCTCCAATCGGATGTGTTAAAATAGCTTGATCAGTCAATTTCGTTCGCCCCCAACAAATTTGCCTTTTGCTGGAAACTCAAAATGTTTATGTATGGCATTCTATTTTTTTAAAGCCACCTCTGTACGTTGTATCACTACTTGATACTTATGCACTCACTCATAGCTGTATCGGCTAAAAGCAGGGAAGAAACCATGGTTAGTACTAAACACTTTATTTACCTCCCCTTTAGAATACTTCTAGACGACCAGTTCATTCCTCTACACAACAGCCACTTGCGAAGCGCATTCCCTCCTATTTTCAAAGGGGCTAACTGAAACTCAGATATCATCATTCGGCGTTTGGTTTCATGCAGTTCGTTCGATCACAGTACCGTGTTACTCAGACAACGCAAAATCTACTCCCTGTATATGTCTCTAGACGCGTTCGTATACGCCGTGCTCAACGTGTTTGAACGTTTCGAGCCATCCGCATGGATAAATCATCGCTGTGTGACAATGATCCGGCTACGATCTAGTAAACGATGGCTTCTATAGGTTTTTCAGAAATTTCAAAAATTTCTTTTTGTGTAAGCTTTGAACGTCGTCTAACTTCGCAGCTCCTTACGCTGCTCGTACGATGTTTACTTCTCATACAGAAGCTTCAGATCGTTACAGGCGATAAACGTGCGTGGTGCGAGCGAACGCAGTATTGGAAGGATGATCTTTCTGATCTTTTTCTTCTTGCTACGACAACAAAAAAATGGCGAGTCCCGTAACTGGCCCTACCGCAGTTACTGATGGGACTACAGGACAGCATTACTGGCCAACTCTTTTTTTGGTATTTTGCGTGCCTAGAGGACGTAAATGAATTCGCTGAAAAATATGTATAGCTTCTGATACTGTTCTATAACACTGGAAAACATTAGCTAGCCGCTGTTAGAATTATACAAATTTATAAGTCAGTGCAGTGTGATTTAGCTTACGGCTAGATTAAGTACGTAAACGTATCTACGATGCAAATACTGTGACAGTACAACAAAACGTGCAGATGTGCTGTTCCTCTTTCTCGCGCGCTTTAAAGGCATTGGTGGTTATTGGTGGTACTTCAAGCGGTGGCACAGCGGCTGACTATAAAGTGACGGTGTTGTGCCGCACTATGAACCATGACACTACAAGACATTTGAAAAAGCCAATTTTTTCTCATAATGTAGGTCATCAGAACAGCCACAGTATTACGGACGGACGTGATGGCTAACCGTAAAAACGAGATATGTTTTGTTTGATGTTATATTCATTCTCTCTCTCAAATTTTGTCTGTTTTCAATAATTTTTTAGAGGAGGAGTCAATCAATTTGTAGTTAAGAAAGCTCAAATATCTTATCGGCGTTGGCTGTTTACCTTAGTATGCATCATAAGTAATGCGCAAGTAATGAATGAGCAATGCGTAATTCTGAGACTTGCTTGTGATTCTACCATGGCAGCCTATTATGATAGCCTGTCTGTTACTTCGTGTCGTTAAACCCTCGCTTCGTTTTTCTTAAATAATTCACGGTGACCGCATTCACACATTCCCGCTTGAGATTCCGGATTTATTGATATTTCGAACAACGCACCTTGCTGCATACTGAAAAATAAGACGACTCTATATGTTTATGTCATTTGAGTAAGACATAGCTAAACACTACTTACTTTCATCTAATAAATCTATACTTTTCTAAAGCAAAAAATATCAAGCACAGCTGCTTTATAACACAAGCGAATACGATTATATGTATTTTTAGCAAAATTCCCCAATGTTAGAACATTTCCTGCGCTACCTCGTCATAAATACACATAGAATAAACGTCAACAGAAAATGCAGTAAAAATGTACTAAACGTTTTGCGGATTACAAAACCGCATGCAAGAACCAAATTCTACCACCAATATCGACAAATGTTTTGAACAAATTATACTAGTAATATCCAGCATTGTTCATACTGTAACTCGTGAACTTGGGATTTATGTCAGTTTTCAATAGAAGCTTTCTAGATGGAGTTATCATGCAGAAGTAGTAGTGCTGACATAAGAAAGAACAGACGCCGAATGATATGAGAACGATACAACAATATGCGCTCATCGTATGGTGATGACACGAATAATTGCCCGGCTCATGACGCCTTATCTAACGCAGGTATAGCTCCCCCTTCTGTGTTCTTCTTTGCGTTATGAGAATTAATGAGATGAATTGGCATCTCCTTCGCAACTTGTACAGGCAGCTGAATAACCAGCTCGCTCGCTGATCATTGGCTAAAAGATAGACTAATTTGAATGTTCTAATTGAGACGTTTCTGCAGCTGTTTAAGAAGATAACATTTTGAATTGGCGGTGCAACAGTCGAGGATACCTATATCGCCGTAAATAAGGCACATCCGCATGTTAAGTGCTGGATTTGATGTCGTAATTAGCTATAATAAGCCCTTCGACTGTATAAATAAATGCAGATTAATTGCTTCCTCGCCACAAAGTAAACAGCGTCATGAGCTGTTTACTACAAGAAGCATTGAAACGTTAGTTTGTCGGAAAGTGGACCGAAACTGTTAAATATAGTTGGTGGCCTTTCAGAAAAGAGAAGGATATTTGTGTGGGGAAAACGTTTGTGTGCAGGTCAAGAGTTCCGGCTGTTACATGTAAAAATTAAGCATTGGTCGATAATAAAATGTTTGATCTATAGGCATGTATGCAATGCGCACTTTATTAACCAACTAATGCTTTTTAGTAGTGCTTTTTAAACAAGTAGCGCCCGGCAAAACAACATGCAGGTCGCCTATCAGACCAAATTGATTAAATTTCGGTTATTCTATCGCATAAAACTACATCCAAGTCAATCAGAATCCCTTAAATGACTCCAAAGAAGAGATTCGAGGCGTTCTATCAAGCTTTGTCGCATGGCGAAGTGCGGCGCTTTTAAGCGTTAGGTTTCGTAATAAAGGTAGCAATAGCTGATAGCAAAATTGGGCTGGGATGAATGGCCTTCGGAAAGCTGAGTATACACCCAGCAACATCGACATGAGTAAAAGCAATTCGACGTTTACTGTCTATGCCGTGACTGTCGATATTTCTAACATTAAAGAGACAAGTAGATATTTAAAATACAGTTGAGTTCCGGTAATAAAGAGTCCGCATCTTGAACTAAGATTGTAAAACACTTTTAGATATGCGCTACGTTTCTGTAGGGTTGTGAGCATACGGTCAGATAAACATCATTTAGAAGTCTAAATCCCGCCCTGCGGAATTTTTATGACTTCCCTAGCGAAGTTCTTGTTGTCCCCGTGACATAGTTTGTACACATCAGATACTTCCATGACGAACACTGCAGGATACTGATAGCCTCGGCTGCAGTTGACCCATGTGCTCACATTCGAACGTGGCCGCCAATGATAAGTAGTCTTTTCTACGTAATCGAGCCATTTATATCATACCTCCAACCTGCTCGTCTGCCCATTGTAGACCCTGAAGATTAAAGACCTTTTTCAAATCGAGTCGCTTTGGAGTGGACCAATGCGAAGGCTATATATTTCACATATATCAACACCTGGCTGTCTTCAAAAGGTGTCTTTGCAGTTTCATGCAATCTTTGTATTCGAAAAAGCATGAAAAAGTTTTATAACAGCACATTACCCTAAGGAGCGGTGAACTTGCTGAGTTTAACTAATTCAACTCTGCGACTGTGCTACCTTACAAAAAGGACAGCACGGAATCAGAATTTTGCCTCGTTTACAAACGAAACATCCTAGCTCACCATGGATGTGTTTTTTAGGGCTACTGCGTTGTCCATTGTAATGCTATACGGAAACCCAAAAGACGTCGTCACAGATCTAATCGGCGTAGCCAATGTGAGGAGATGTGCCTTCAGTCAACGCTTTCTTATAGAATGTGCTCCCTCATTTTTGCTAGGGCGTCGGATGTTATAATAGCCCTTACGCGCCACTACTATCTTTTCGATTTCTTTTTCTAACCCTGGAGGTAACCACCTCATCCGCAAAATAGCTACTAGTGAATGGAAGAATCCGACGGCAGCTGCGCCACCCTTACTAGGCCCATACTCATAATTAGGCTACTAATTTTAGATCATAGCCACCACAGTCACAGGTCACGCCGTTTTCCAAGAAACCAAGTACACCCGTGGGAGTTCATACTCGAGTAGGATCACTTTGCCTGCATGTCAAGGGATATGTTGATACTCTCGCTCGAGTTGCTCTCGTTTACTAATTATACGGACCTTGGCTGGCAAATTCGGGTAGCTCAAGAATACCTTTACTCAGCGTCTGCCTTAAGCGGGGAAGTTTGCCAGGGTCGCTAATTGTTATATCACGATACACGACTCGACCAGCGCCAAAATACAATTTAACCGTTTCTCATCATCATTAAAGTTGACAATGACAAGATTGTCGACCTTTCGTTGCTTTGACAGCAGTTCGCGAGCCTCGAGAGGCATGTTAATCACTTCTTGTGCGCTAAGGACCACGTTGAAGGCGACGTTGAACTTAGTTCAAGGCGCAAACGATTTTGGCATAACTATAAGTGGGTTTCGCGTTCCAGCAGAAATTGCCCTTGTAACTCCGACTTCATCCGAGTCGAAAAACACCCGTATGTCATTGAAGTCCCAATTCAAGTAGCTGTCAGAGACTACAATACCCGAGTACCGTTGAATGAGGACAACGCCACTGCCAACTTAGTTGTCAATTCCGTGAGTGCATGCAATGAACCGCCGGTACCCTTATCGATCTTCCTTGTCTGGTGTCTTCTACGAGAACAATGGCATCGTACCTTGCCGTCAGTGACTTCGAAAACTGTGACTTTTTGAGGTGCACCTTCGTCTGTAGAAGGTCAACCACGATGAGAGGACTGGCAAATCGAAGAAATAGCAAAAGCTAGAAAACCCGTGTGTTAGCGCCTCGAATAGAGAGCTGGAAAAGCAAATAGAATGTCCGGCTGAGAGACAGTAATGTGAGTATACCTGAGGGAGTGATCAGCTATTGCTAATTGTACTCCTAGAAGCCACTGTATGCAGGAAGAAATACTTGTGCGATATCAGACAACCCGCCAGCACTGTGCGGAAATCTAGCAAACACAATTTAGAAGAAGAAAGAAAATGAATATTCTCTGAATAACTTCTAAAAAATAATCACGTAAAACTTAGTGTTCTAGCTAACTTGTCGTATTACTCCTGGAGCTTCAATATCACTTAAAATTTTACGTATCGGCTAGTGGCTTGGCTTCATATACACAGTATTGCTAATCGTATGATTACACATTTCAACTTAGATAGACCCATTTTTTCATGTTGTTGTTTTCATTTATTCGTTTCATTCATGGTCTTTATGGACGCAAATGCATCCCTGTGGCAGGAGTTGCCCGGGTTGGCGTATCGACGGTCAACACCGTCCAACACAACCTTGCTTGCATCTGAGACATTAAATCAAATCGGGCGTCCTTCGACCTTAATTGTCTATTATTAATTACCTTTGAACTGTCATGAGCTCAATGGAGTGACAATGCAACACCGCTCTTTAACCTATCTTAAGAAACGCATTGTTTCAGAACAAACGTATGGAGTATTCTGTTGCACAATATGAATATAGCGAAGCCAAGTGGAACCTCTACTTGGGAAATGTCTGGAGTTTCTGGCTCCGACACACAATACCCCACACCTGTGGGCACTTCAGATCCATTCTAACTGATAATAATACACTAATAATAACGTCGAACCCATCTTCCTTGGCCATTTGATAAAGGTCCTTATACTACTTTACAAGATATTTGCATTACTTTCGTATAGAATAGGTACGTAAGGTTTGGTGTTATCGGTATAAATGACGCTTGACAGATTTGGGTGTGATGTATTTGACCCGATTGATAAAAATGATACAGAAGACTTTCTAGTACATACCCTGCCGACAGCTTGTAGGAAACAACGGTATTGGTTTTTGGATTCACAGCTTAACCGTAACAATTAATGTAATATAATAGCGTAGTTAATAGTATAAGAAGTTACGTCTTGCAAAACGTACTTTACTTAGTATGATGCCCGATTGACGTAGCGTTCACTATTGAATAATAGCTGGATAGAGGTCTTAGGTCAGCTCGAAGAATTACCACTTCTGATGCCAGCAGGAAGCCACGTGACAGCAGCAAATTAGTGCTTTTGTCGAGACATACATGTTGAAATTATCGCGCCCTATCTTTATAGTTCTAATAACGTTATTTATCCTCTACATTTATACGAATCTCTGTATGTGTAGTGAACCAGTCGAAGTGACACCCTTTGACCCGCCTGAATCGTTAATGAAACAAGCATGCTAAATGTCAGAGTATTTGCTCTGTTTTTATTACTGAACGTAGCGTAGGCTAACTAATGTTAATGATATACCATAGCCCTGCTGACTAAGTGCTCTCTTTCAAAAAAAAGGCAGTAAAAGACCCGAGCATAATCATAAAGCGCTCTACTGGCCTCCTTTTTTATACGACTAGGAATCATTAGCACCAAGTCGTTTGATACCCGCAAAATCATATTTTGACGAGATGGTCGGAACTTAATGTAAACGACTCGCAGAAATGAACGAAAATTATGTTTTTCCTAGGATGGGAGTGGGGAGTTTAAGTCTTTCGTGATACTGCCTTCAATCCGACTTTGAACTGAAAGCCATTGATATGAGCGCGTTTCTTTTTATTCCGTTAATGCAATCATCAATTTAATTTTCACAATTTTTATGTATGTATGTGAACTGTTTGTAAGAATAGTACCGAGATAGTAGCATTTCATATCAGCGTGTGAGGGCTATCTAGGCAGGAACTCGACGGAAAGGCTGACCTTGAGCTATAGATAACCGCTTGGTCTTTGCTTTTCTACGAATAATGAAACTGCGTACACTTTCTTGCGAGGCGCGCTCGGAGACTACAACAATTGTTTGATTTAACTCTTTTCGAAGCTATAGAATCAGGTCCTTAATAAGATAAGAGCGCTTGTGGCACTCTGATAAACGCTTCGTGTCACATAAAAACGTTCACTAATAGGCATTTGAAACGCATTTTTACTAAATAAATGCCTAAATAAATGAAAAATAAAAGCCTGAAACCTGAAATACACCGAAAATCACTTTAGATATGTGGATAAATCTTAGATCAAAATTAAGGACAAACTGTTGGGCTTTAGAAGAGGCTTCAGAGGTAAAATGCTTAAAAATAAAAAATCAATGCAAAGTCAAATGTGTAGGTTTTAATGGCTTTATTGCAAGTAGCACTTGTTACACGGGACGTTTTTGCAAGATTATAAGGTATCGAGTGGAACTTAACGTAAACATTAAATTACCCGAGCTTCGGTAATGTTCCAAACACTTCTCCTTAAAAGGTTAAGAAGGCATCTGTAATGCGTTATAGAAACATAACATATTTGTTAATTGTAAAGACCCCTCTTCGTAATTAACAAGCGTACGCATGCTTCGAGTCGATTTCAAATTAATGGTGTAAAATAACCTTTAAAGGATAGCTTTTCATCTCAATAAATGAGTTGGTATGTCGATTGATCCGAAAACTTCTAGCTGTCCAGCGCTACATATTTAAACAATAAAAATTTAATGGATGTAAACGTGCAATCTATATGGTTGATTGCTATAGAAACCCTCACTGTGTGATCTACCTTGTAGCGTGGTTACGCGGTGCCTAAGGCTGAAAAATTACATCCTTAACACTGCTTAGATTGTCCCAGATTAATATACCCTTCTCCCAAAGTAGCGCTGTACCTTTAATTGGCTCTAATTGTAGTCTACGCACGTGGCTTGGCGACCCTTTACGTCGATTGTCATGACCGTTATCTATGTACGAATAATTCCTCTATCGCTGTCAGTAAAGATAGCTAGGATACAACTCCGCACGGCTATTCTATTATTATTAAGACTCGAGCAAACACATGCGAAAACGATTGGAGCTCCTACTAGTCGCTTGCTTTCCGTTGGGAAAAAGCACGGAGGCGTTCTAGAAGAGAAACCTGACCCCGTCAAGAGACGCGGCTGCCTATGGTTTCTCTATTCCGATAGAGGAGCTAGCGGTTATAGGAGCAGTTCTAGGAGGCTTGTTGTCGATTCTGCTTGTCAGCCGTCTATTTACAACAACGGCATGACTCTCTCCCAATGACATTGCTTGGACTCGTCTGTGAAAACGACATTCAGGGGGATGTTCGCAAGGCTATGCCTCGCACATTTTCGATCGCTGTGGTCTGAAGGCCCGTGAAGTTCAACACGGCCTCGGGAAGGTGTCTAGTGGTTAAAGCTTTAGGAGGTCTCAAAGGATTTTTGACCTTCAGACAAGTTCGACGCAGTTGTTGGTCACAATGATTGACGTGAACGCGCTCGTTGACAAGATTGGATCGTGGCAGGTCCCCGTATTTTTACTTATAATTTTCCGGTCCTGGCCGCTAGGGTTCCATATCCTCTTTTTGTCGTTTGCTGCCTCGGCTAAACAAGATCACTGGTGCGCTCGGCCGGAGAAGTTTCTCGACAAGTTCTCGGTTGATGAGTGGAAAGACCAGGCCGTACCCCTTGTCAACGGCAAATTCAGCAGGTAGCTATGGCTCAACAGGTTTAACGTCATTTGCAATTGCTCTTGGATTTGTGTAACCGCCACAAGATTGGCCGTGTATGCCATTGTATGGTTTGTGCGTTGTGAAGCAACGAATTTTAGATTTTATTATTGGATAGATGTACGGATTTTATTCTTATACCTACGATACATAGAAACGCATCTACATAAAATGCAATTGCAGAAATTGATATGAATGTCTTGTGGAAAATCGCTATAGATATTCCATTTATTTGTTGTTTGTTTTACTCTTTCGGCGTAGCAAAAAATGCCCAATAAAGCTAAGGCATTAGGAAGTCTCCGCAGAATTTATTTTATTTCACGCAGTGATACTTTGTCGTGCAAGATATAGCAGCGTTTTCTCGATATCTATATGATTATAATTTTACGTTCGTACATTTGATACGAATATAAACTAATTGAGTGCGTTACTCTTCAGGTGCCTTGTTCGAAAATGGGTTGAGGAAAATGATCGAGTACGTTTCTTAAACGAAACCGAAAAATGCACCGACTGGGAGTATGATACAACGTATTATGATTGGACTCTTTTACGGGAGGTGCGTAGTAAAGCTACAAGTTTACATGAGACGGATTTATTTGAGAAAAAATACCTTTAGTTATGGTTGCAAACGGAGACGTGTAGTCACGTTTCTGTTTGATTAAATCTCCGTCACATTTTGTGCGCCTGCGCGCTAGTCTCGATCGCTGCAGTACTTTCAAATGTATAAACATTTCCCTATTTTTTTACGAAATCTATGTCATTTTCCGTACTTCTGAGCATTCTATCTGGGAAAATCGATGGCATTCATACAATTTAGGTAAGTATGTAGTTAGTTGTTCAGAAGATTGTTGCGCCTTCATGCACTGATGTCGTTAAAAAAATTTACGAAGGCCCTTTAGCGAGGGCAAAGAAATTTGCCATCTGGAAAAAAGCGTTTTGTCGAATTCTACATAAGGGAAAGAGAGAGAAGGACGGAGAAAGAAGATGTGTCTTATATTGCGTTCCATTTGACATTTAGTTTGGGTTGGTGTGCGACAACAGCTGGCGCGTGTCTGCATCACAAGCATCCTTCATGGCAGGCATCATGGCGGGTAACGTCATCTTCGCAAAAATCGCCGACAGGTACAGCAATGGCCGCATGAAATCACTATTTTACACCAAACATGCACAAAACGTACAAGTTTTGAGCCAAGCTCAAACTCAACTTATATCAGATACCCTGCAATCGTATGCTGTGCAGTCGGTAGTATTGACCATATACAACAGAATGTAGTACTGTACACATTTTTTCATCATCGCAGTTTTTGTAGAAAAAACATCATCTATACAAATCCGTGCCCTTTTGTATTTTTTTAGCCATCTCGTAACTGATTTGTTTGCCATCCTTTCCGATTCGCGCTACTATACTGGACATCAGACACGGGCGTCGCAAGTCGCTGTTGTACTCAACACTTTTGATGATCATAGCTGGCTTTATAACAGTTTTCTGTAGAGATTACTGGTCATTCAACGTCGCCCGCTTCGCCATATCGATAGCATGTGGAGCTTATCAATGCACCATCCTTTCGTTGCGTACGTTAACTAGACTGAACTACTGAGTAAACGTTTTTCAATTCAATTGATTGGTGTATTAATTTAAATTCGATTACCCAGAAATATACTCGTGCAACCTCTCATTCAGCGTTGCCATGATCCAAGTTGTATGTGCTTGACTTGGACTTGTTTTTTGATCTCTGGCATGGTTTAATAGCGCACATAGACTCACGTCTACCTATGGGATAACGTAAAAACTACTTGTACGCTTGATTTATGTTCTTTGATTGTCTTCGTTTCAAGTGATGGAGTGTTTGTCTGCAAAAAAGCGTAGCTGGGCCATGCTTTCTTCATTTGGGTGGACTACCGGAACCGTAATGCTTCCTTGGATTGCGTACTTCTTTCCGAATTGGATTCACCAGCAAATAATATATGCTGCGTCGGCGATACCATGCCTTTTTGTCTGGATGTGAGTCGAAAACGGTCGTTTCTGTGTAAATGGCTAGTACTTTTATTGCAAACAAGGGGCGTATCGGTAAAACAGTGCGCTCATATACAGGACTTACGTTGATAAAGTTTTTCTGAAAAGTCAACACGAAATTTGACTACGTAGAACATAAAGTGCCTATGTAATCATAATAAAAAAAATCTGCCCATTTTCAAATGCTATATTTATATAATTTACTTTTCACAGATTCTTACCGGAATCTCCTCGTTGGTTACTCGCTAGCGGACGCGTGGATAAGGCAGAGGTTGCCATAGGTAACCTTGTGCGGAAAAACAAATTAGATGTTGACGTGGCGAAACTGTTTAAAGAGTATCGGGAAAGCCATGACGCCCAAGAAGGAACAAAGGCAGAAGTATCGGAAACTTCCCGCCCCACCTATGGCGACTTATTTCGTGGACCTCAAATGCGCATTCGTTCTATCTGTATCCTCATTATGTAGTAAGTCTGTTTCATTGTAGGTTTAAATGAAAGTAAGTGTCCCAGAGTGTCGTATTGATATGAGAGTATTTAACTCACGCCAATCGAATATTGTATTTTATAGCTTACGATTATAAAAAAAACAGCATATTTATTTTATTAATGCATTGTTTATCTTATATATTAAAACTACAATTATTTTTTGACGTAAATTTGTGCTTGCGACCTTAACATGTTCGACATTGTCTCTTTTGTTTATATACGTTTTTCACATTCGCAGTTTTGCGAATCGTCTGCTGATGTTTCACTTAACGTTCTTCGCCGCGCGAATGGGAGGTAATCCGTTCTGGGGCTTTACACTGGTCGGTCTTCTAACGGCGCCTTCGGATCTCGTTGCTGTTTTTTGCATTCGTTTCGTAAAAAGGCGACCTGCAATGTTCGTGACATTTATGGGTACTGGCATGTTTATTCTCCTCCTTGTTCCATTTGGAGAAGGTAAGGTTAAGCGGGCGTTAAAGTTTTGCAGATACAACAATGTATGAGAAAAGATTAACTAATATAACTATTCCTTGTGTTAAAAAGCACACTGCGGTTACATCCTAGCAAACCTTTACCGACGAATTCCTACACCTTGGCCAAATACATTATTGTTGACCTACGAACCGGTTATTCACTGTACTCTGGCGGCACTAATGAATGTCACCTTGTAACAACAGTTAATATGCTTCGTTTATGAAACGTATTAATCAGTAATTGTTGCTAACTGTCCTTATTTTTTATATTGGTATCGTCGGTAAGCCTATGTGGTATGTGCTGGCATTATGAAGAAACGGACGAAACTTAATAATGGCAGCGTGTCAAGTAAAACTAGCTCGAAGCGGTGATTACTGTGCTCAAAATGCTGTACACCGCATCTGTACGTACGTCGAAATCACAAAGGCATATCGCTAACAGTTGTACCAATTTGATAATTTTACTAAATGTCTTATTCTATGGAAATGATAGTAAGTTGGAAAA
>MNPL01010119.1:22464-28065 GCA_002081605.1 Tropilaelaps mercedesae
TGCCGGGGTATCTTCTAGATTAACAAACAAGTATCACTCGACTATACTACACTACGTCGTTGAGCAAATTGTTATTTATAAAGACAAGTTCAGCCCAAACTATGTATTATTTATGTTTTCAAAATTATTTATGCGATCTTCCATATATATATATATATATATATATATATATATATATATATTCACCGATAAAGTCACACTAAAACACGTTTATTTCGGTATCAGATACGCATTTTGTACAAAAGTAATGAGACTTACAGGAGTATTCAGCTCCTCAATATGATTAGCTCCGCCACCCGCAGGGTTGTTGGTAATGTAGAAAGGGTGATATTTTGCTGTATTGGTCGTTTCCAGGCCGCCTTCAACGACAAAGGTGTAATTGCGTCCACGTACGACGTGCAGCTCAGGAATCAATTGGCCATTTATCCACCACGCAATACCCCAACCTTCTTGACCTACAACAGAATAATTTACATGAATCAACGTATGTGGCGTATTACATTTACATAAAACCTGTCTTCTGAGATCAAATTACATCGCTCCGAATAGTTGCTGTTGGGAGAGGAAACACGTCATTTGAATAATATTTTTACCACCTAAACTTCGAGATAGATAGACTTGTTCTATGCATAGACACATGAATCATAGCTGCCTAGCTTGTATCTCTGTGAGTCAAAAGTAGTGCCGAATAATTTATCTGCCTCAATGCTGACCAGTAATTTTAACGTATCCTTTCGATCCTCCCGTAGGCCCAATTTGCGCAGTGAATTTGTTGGCGTTCTTAATTTTACGAGCGGCAAATGGCTGTCCAGCTACAGCGGGATCCTTGCGGTTACTCAGCGGTAAACACTGATTGATGGGGGGCCGACCAAAGTTAATCAGTATCGTTTCTGTAACAAGAGCAGTTATATGGACGAAAAAGGTCCGATAAAACAGTTAAAATTCACTCATTAAACATCCGATGCAGGCAGAAATATTTCATCAGATGTTTCATTGTTGTCTCTGCTGAGACTGGTCTCGAAACCGGCAGCCATTGATTCTATTTATGATCTAAACGTCTTTTTACGGTAAATGAGAGCGTAGATATACCTCTAGTCAGATATTTTGTGTGCTTGAGAACGATGCCATCGCTCCATGGGCCAATGGCAGCTACTATAGCTGTGTCGCCTGATGCTGGAATATTTCGATCGTTGTTGTCATCTGCAAATGTTCAAATACAACAAAACAATAATGTAAACAGAAACGGCAAAAACCACAAAAACATGTACGCTTGGCGCTAGCGAAATGATAAGCACAATGTTTCTAAACAGGTCCAGTCTTTTGTTATTTATCGTGTTTTATATCATTGACGGTACCTCAAGTTAGACGAAACGAATTCAGACAAAGCTTCTTTTAAGTGATTCTTTTAGTATGCCTTTGTTTATTCCTACGCTAACGTATGTAGGCGTGCCGCTTTGGTGCCTCCTGTGCATTGTAAGCTCAAACATTAAATTTGAATCCGAGCAACCGCGGCGTTAGCCGGTGGTATTCCACTTACTTGTGGCGAGTGGCCGGCTATACACAACCTCAATAATGCCATTTCTATATTCGCTTGAAATTAGGGTAAGGTCGTTTCTTCCACCGAAGCGTTCATCCGGACAAACTCCACCGTTCGCGTTTGAGCACTGCGCTCGGGACTCAAGAAAATAGTCTTTAAGGACAATCAAGGACATCCTTTCGTCGTAGTAGGCCACAGCCACGTCAGCTTGATCCATTGTTGTACGGTCGCGTTTACCCGAAATCCCGAACGAAATATACTGGCCCGCATCTGAAGCCACGACATTTGATAGCGCAAACGATCTTTAATTTGGTTTGCACATAAATAGGTAAACGTATATCTACATTGGTAATCAATTCGAACTTGACCTCGATTGCAAAATTATAGTTGTTTTGTTCAATAGCTTAATAGAAATTTTCTGTCAGGCAAACGTTGTCGGCTCGTGAACCTTTTTTATATGACCATTAGAAAATACTTTTTTACCGTAAGTCAATGGATCGATAAACGAGACAAATTTTAGGTTATTTTGTCCACTCAGATAGCTTACAAATCAATTAGCACCTTTCCAAGGAAAATGTTTTTCCAATATTTTACAACACTTTATTGTTAGTACCTAAAGTTTAATAACGAGAATATCGTTAAATACTCCCAAACAATTCTAACTAAATGCAAAACAGATGGTCAGTGTGTTCGGTTTGCGTGCCTAGTAAGTAAAATTGGCTATTACTCAAGGAAGATGGAATTAGTTTATCACGCTTGCCCATACGTTGCTACATACGGACCACATGGAAGATCGGTGGGACATTAAAGTTCAACTTTCTGTTAATTTATGTGATCAGTATAATACTAGCGGGCTTCCTCCCCTCATTATCCAATTTTTTATAGAAACTTCAGGCGAGTTCTGCTAAAAAAAGATCCGATGGATCCTAATTACTTTGGCCAGCCAACTTAATCCGACCTAAATGCCAAAATACTTGTCACCACTTCTTTGAAACGCAATTATTTCCGCATCTTACATGACTGTTTTAACGCTTACCGGCCCTGCCGTTGAGTCTGAAGAAGATATTCTGCCCGTCAATCTTCCAGGACACCTGGAGATGGTCCGGAATGATGTCTTCGCAGTTATCGAACGTCAGGATCTCGGACTTGAGGGCCATGATATCCGTGGGCACATTGAGCATTTCCTGACGCAGGGTGACGTGACCGAAGTTTTCTGTATAACGTATGCAATACAAACCGAAATAGTCGATGTCGAATACGGAAATACCTGGGGGCAGCCGGATGGTAACATCTTCTCCGTAATAGCCGTGTAGTCGATTCAGACTGCCACGCTCATCGGGCACCTTGATACCAGTTGGAGTTGGAGCAGGTCCACGACCCACCAGAAAAAAGGCATCTATGAAGGAAAGTAAATATGTACGTCTGTTATTACGTTAACAGTGTTCATTGAGGAAGATCGATTTGAATATGTGAGATCTCAGAGATGCTCAATGTTCACGTCAATTAGCTAATTAACTATATTCTAATGCCACAATAATTTGAACTCGGTGAGAAACTTCAATACCATCAAGGATTTCAGTGCATGCGATTCTATTATTACATACGACTATATGCTATAATATATGCATTTCAGGTGCAAGATTTCAATTTTTACTTGGTTGTACTTTACCAGGACCAGCCCCATCATATCTCAAGTTTTTGATGAAGAGGGTCTTGAAGTCTTTCACGATGACATCATCAGCACTTGTTCCATGCGCGTATGTAGGGATGGGTCCCAGGGATACTTCTTGAGGTGGTGCAAAATTCCGAGGAATCTTAACATGACCGAAATCGGCTGTGGCTTGTTTACACCACACACCGAAATAAGTGAAATCGGTAATTTTCTTGCCCTCTGGTAAAGTGAGTACTAGATAAGCGTCTCGGTAGCGTTGTAGCTTCTGATGAGATCCGACCTCATTAGCTACTTGAGTGCCTGCGCTCGTAGGCCGCTCCGTAGTGCCGACCCAGAAATGGGCATCTGCCAAAATAGTGCATAGTTTTAAAAACAATCTCAGCGCCAAAATGATTGAATAAAAAAGTAACTACCAACCCTTCCAAACAAATTACCCTAATGATTTCTAAATAACCTTACTAGCTGCCGTTGTGCAGGCTTTGTTTTAGTGAAGTTAGTTACAAATCCACAAACCTGGTCCTTCTCCGTCGTAATAGAAATTGGTGATAACGATTGTGTTTTCATTAGCCGCATAAACTGTGCCGCGAACTTCATGGGCAAATGTTGGCAGCTCTCCGATAAGTTTACCAAAATACTTGATGCTTGGAGCCGGTCCTAAGAATCAACCAAAAAGGGTTTTTATCGGTGCTGTAGCTGCTTCGTTTCTGTGGCAGAATTCGTTCGCAGCGAAAACAGAAAATTTTCGATGGTTATTAAGAAGTGCAGTTGGCAAAAGTAAACAGTATGCCGTTTGACTGAGGAACTCATATTGAGAGGAGTGTGGTTTGAGGGTTAGCCTAGTTGGCCTAAAAGATAAACAACAAATCTAGGATTAGAAACAAAATGATCGAACTGAACGCATCTGTCTCTTTAGTCGACAAGCACGAAAAAGGCACGAAACGGTTAAAATACTACGCGGTCATCAGGCAACTTAATTCTACATGAATTACGGCGTCTACTATGACCACCGTCTCAATCCGGGAAGTTGCCATGACTGCAAACTTAATATGTGAAAATTAGCACAAGCCTCGAGATAAAATTCGTCTAATCATATAGATAAAACTCACTGCCGATAAATTCAGGAGTATGATCAATTTCATTAACAGATGCTAATTCTGGTTTAGGCTTAGCAGTAAACTTGGAGTTTCGCCTTGACGGTCTGCTTTGGCCGACACCTCGCGTTGTCACTCTCATTGTAGATCTAGCCGTGGACCTTGCTGTTGGCCTAGTCGTACTAGACGTCGTTGATGGCTGAACAGCTTTCGTTGAAATCGGTTTGACTTCACCCGATAGTATGCGATTAGTAAGTCCAATGGGAGGCGTTAGTTAGTATTAGTTTTGTGTGAAGGAACTGTTAGTGGAAGTGAAGGAGCCGCCTAAACCGTGATTAACTGACACTAAATTTTTTTAATAAATATTTCAGGTTATATTCCTACCGCACTCACTCTTTTTTCACTATTTCGGTAGATAACATGTTAGAAATATTTCTTTAAATCGTCATAATTATTTTCATTGATATTGCTGTCCAATGCTTGCTACTACAAGCATATTGTGCGTGCCGGTAATAGCGAGTTAGCCGCTCTCAGACCCATCGCTTCGGTCACAATCGGGACAAATCGTACCCAATAAACGTTACTTGGAACGGCTTCTGAACAAATGTGTTGAGCAACAATCTTGTGCTGGTCTATCTAGCACAAGTGAGCCTGACAATAGGTACAACATGGCAAAGTGTATTTATATATCGTACATTATAATGCAGACAAATGCGTAACCAAATTTCCTTGTTTGCAAGCACCTCTCTATTTTCACAAAGGCCTTTAAAAGCTCAATGCCTATGAAAACGAATTAGTGAAATGCCATTTGACTATATAAACGCGCAATAACAAGACGCTGTGAAGTCATTTAAAGTGGAAGTGTAAAGGCGAACGAGAGAGAGAGTTTGTTAATTAATCAGTTTTAGCTGGTAGGCCCAAGCAAAAGTGCCACACAGGTTTAACGATAACAAAAATTGTGACAGTATTAGCAAAAGCATGCGATGTCTGCGTTAACATGTGAAGGCAGTAAAATTAGCTGAATAATGGACTATAGATTAACGATGGCTAACAAGATATACTTGAATTCAGTTACCTGTTTTTTTTCTTTTTTGCTTTTAGTTAATGATCACCTCCGACTTTTTTCTCTCCTTCGTTTCAACCCTTACACTAAACACATTGACAACACAAACGTTTGTAGGCTTTATGACAGAAGTTTATTGCTTTATTAAAAATTTAAAAATACATTATATATGTGGACATAAAATATGAAATTTATGTGTGTATATATATATATATATATATATATATATATATATATA
>MNPL01010121.1:0-23568 GCA_002081605.1 Tropilaelaps mercedesae
CACACACACACACACACACACGTATATATATATATATATATATACGTGTGTGTGTGTGTGTGTGTGTGTGTGTGTGTGTGTGTTATAATTTAACTATACAAGAATGAATTGTGCGGCAAAGTTGTTTCAATATTTAAGGGGGGGTGATTTGTAGCTGTCGGGCGCTGCTGGTCGATGTAGTCCTGCGTTCGTATCGGCCAAAGCGGTAGGTAGATAGGTAGATAGGTAGGTAGGTAGGTAGGTAGGTAGGTAGGTAGGTGTTTGCGAAGACGCGTGTGACGCGCGAACTTTAGATACAACATTTGAATGGGAGTGGCACGAGCCAGCAGAAAACTTTACGCTTTTTGTGTGTGAGATTCATACCGAACAGGCCGGTCACTGCCAATGGCTCAGTAGGGAAACATCAGAACGCATCAGGAAACGCTCTGATCACGTCTTCTGCCTCTTCGGCACATGGAGGAGTATTCTTCAAAAACGTCCACTTCCTCCTGCACGACAGGTTCCCACGTCGAAAGCTCGGTATGGCGCTCCGGGTCGCTGCTCTTCATCAGTTCGAACTCGGCATGACTAGCCTATCAAGTCTTCAGCGACAATGCGCAGTCTTCAATCTTCACCGGGCGCGGACCCGACCGTCGAGGCCCTAACCCTGTTCGGTCGGCATGCGACTAACAAATGCGCCTGATCCGGCTCAGAGCAGAGGATTTAAAGGTAGAATGGTGAAGTTCGCGAAACGTCGTCCACATTTGCTCCAAAGCGATTTCTCACTACTTCGGTGGAGGTTGTTTAGCCTCCCTCAGACAACTACCTCAGACGTGGCAACACAGACCTCGCAACTGCACAAAGTTGAGCATTTCCCTGCGGAAAACTCCTGCGCCTCGCCGTTCAGATGCCTCGAGCACATTTCGGCACTGCCATAGTTCAGGTCCAAATAGGCAACGACGTGAAATTCTTCTTCGGCCTCTCACCAACCGAGAACGTGGCCGCACGAATTAATTGACACACGTCGGAGTAGTTCAACCTCGTCATCGACCTGAACAGGACCTAGCCTAGCTCCGTGTGGCCTGACACCGAGTCCAAAAATGTGCCAAATATTGGCCGACTACCGACACCGGCGATGTCTCAATCGGGTCTGCGTTTCGGTCACGACAACAACGAACGCAGTCACTCCACCGAGGCAGATTCGTGCCGACGAGATGGCTCGTCGTCGCGTCTTTATATCGGATTTCATTTTTCGCATTGTAATTCAAGAACGTACGACGGAGAACGCGAGCGTGTCGCGCGCGCGCGCACACTCGTTTAGACGGTCGAATATTTCAAGTCAGCTGCTGCACGGTCGAAGTGGATCGCGGACGTCGTCGTGTCGATGAGGGCCGCTCCTTCGGACAGAATTCGATGGGGAGGAAGCCAATTATAGACGACGAATGGTCTAATTGAGTGCTCCATTTACGCGAGCCAATACAAGAACGAGGTCTCGTTGATTTGGCATCGTCGCTTAATAATGCTCTGGCCATCTGCGCTAGGTCGAGTTGGCGACAGAGGCTGTGCTAAATTCTCGCAGTTCGCTCTGCTATCGACGACCGCAGGGTCGGCAAAATCCGGTGACGGTTTGATTGGCTCCGGCGTTAGGATTTGTGTCGATGTCCGTGTTTCTGTCGTACGGACTGCGAACGGGTTAGGCGGCGGCGGCGGTTGGGGCTCTGGGGGTTCGCTAATGGGGTCTCCGCTGACGTGGGTCTGCCGAACGCGGAAGTGAGTTCTCGTCCTTCGGACCGGGGGTTGAGTCCGCTGCCCACGCAGCATCCGGCAGCAGCAGCAGCATCCGGCAGTAACGAAAACTCTCGCCGCACAGCCGCCGGGATGGGTTCGGCAGCGTTCAGTTGCATCGTGAAGAACTCATAGGCCAATCAAACTCGCGCGAGCCTGAACTGTCGGCCTGAACTGTCGGCCTGAACTGCGCACCCCTTTTTGAGAGCTCGAACACGAGTCAAATAGGCCAGCTGAGTGAAACGAAGTACATGGCGAGGAGGTCGAAGGCTGGCACGCGACCTCGGTGAAGGGTCCTAGATCGCGAGCGGACCGGGAAGAAGAAGAAGATCTTTTGATTCGATCGGAGCTGGAGACGAGGAGGGAGGTAGAACGCTGTGACGGACACCCGCCGCTTGCGTATACTAGAGCCTGATATTTGCATCTGCGTAAGTGCAGGCCGAATCGTTGTACGACCCAAAAAAGCGAGGTAGACAACGGTTGTCTACACAAAAATCTATGGTCGAGGATCCCCCTTGAGAGAGCAGGTTTTGTTGCCATGTCACGCTGGATTGAACTGTCCCTAATAAACGAGCCCGGGCGTTTTCGTTAGAACTGGGGTTTCGGACACCCTCCATTTTTCGATGTCTTTCTCTAAACATTAAACCTGCCACTTCTCAAGCGGGGAAAAATCAAGTGACGAAAATGGAATTTTTCGTTTTTCGAACTGCCTTCTAGGCCCAGAAGGCCATTAACGATCGACGCAAACAAGAGCGTAAGTAATGAAGCACAAAAGAAGCACACATTGGCAGCACATTCAGCCACGGCCGGCCCAGTAAAATGGCGAACAGCTAACTGAGAAATTACCAGTCAAGAAGAAGCAGTCGAGCAGCAGAAGAATTAGCAGCGTCTACTTCAGACGTCGTTGCATAAGGCATCGCGGCGGAAGTGCTAATCGCAACCGCATCGACGACTGCTAAACGCGATGCCGAGGCGGAAGGCCCAGCTGAGTGCGATGACCCAGTTCTGTTTCCCGAGACCCGACGACCAGTCCGGAGCAACCCGACGCTCGCGTTCAGACTTTGGCTATCCCTTTTTTTGCAGACGAGAGTGCAGGCCGGGGGTGCCGCCGAGGTGGAGTAAAAGCGTTGGGGAGGCCGCTCCGACCCGTCGGGGGGAGACGACAGATTTTTGACCCAGGCCGGGTCCCCGCGACGGCGTCGAAATAGATCGAGACCATTTCGGGGTCTCGGCTATGGACATCTCGCTGGGTTACACTAGAGCGAATATCGCGTCACCGATAGTGTTTGTAGTCGCTTAGGCTTGCGTGGGCGGCTACGAGGCGACGATGGCGATTCGGGCTCGCCAGGATCTTCACGCAAATCCAGCCTAACTAGAATTTCTAGACTGTTCGCACGTCGTTCGTGTGCAGACGACAACGATTTCCAGGATGGCGTCGTGCCTCGGAAGGTGACAATTTCGCAACGGCAACCAGCAACAACAACGGTGTCCTTAAACATGCCCAATCCAGGCTCAGGATGAGACGCAGTTCGTCATCACTCCTTGAACCGCGTTCTACAGCAAATTCTTAATTGTTTTAGGCTAGATAATGTGACGACTCTTCGTGGCGAGGGTAACGTCGATAACGGCATGGCTCAGTGTAGAAAACACTGTCCAAGCGCATTACACATGTGCGCACACTCTGAAAGGTCTGTTCGGAAATAAATGTGCAATAATGACGCGCACACGTAACGCTAGATCGCTTGCTGGTCGCTTGTAGCGGATAAATATGTAACATGACCTTTTGCAGCCTACGGAAGCGTATTTCGTGTTCTGTTTGGTCGTATTTTCTACGCATATGGCGGCCATATCTATTTGATGTGGCCGAACAGGCGCATTTCCATATTCATATGAACAGAATGTCGCAGTTTATTGAGCGTTTATTTGACGTCATGGCTGCAGTATTCATATTCCTTCAGAAGATAAGCTTTAATCCGAGCCCGGCGGTTTCGTATCCTTGAACATTTTCTTCACACACACACACACACACACACACACACAAACGCACACACACACACACACGCTAGCAGTCGTCCACGGTCTAACAGCAGCCTTTGATGGCCTTTCCTCATCGGTGTAGTTTATTGTTACCTCATATCTATCTGTTTTCCAGTGGCGTCAACCACACGAGTGTTCCGCGATTCACTACAATCAAGTGCGAATACGACGAAGCCCGCACCGACGCCGCGCGACGCTGACGTTGACCAGAGCGGCAGTTCAGGGGGACACTCGTGCGGACGGGAGGTCCATCGCCTATCTACCGCCAGCGCTGCCGGTTCACTCCTGTTTAGCCGCGACTAAAGTCCTCGCTGAACAGTGGTCAATCTACGGTGCAGGGGACGACGACGCCGCCGCCGCCGCCGTCTGAACAGTTTAGTGGTACCGGATGAAGCGCCGTTAAGCGTCGCGGCAACACTGTAGTCGCCCCAGTGTAGCTGGTGCTTCCACTTATACGCGATATCCTTAGCAAGGCCATTGCTTAGCCCTGGATCGTGTTTACGATGATATTGAAGTCTTCGTATATATCTATATCTATATAATAACATCGCCAGACTGGATAGTTCGCACGGCGGCTCGTGACATGCCGAAACGATTTTCTCCTAATAGGAAAAACGCCTACTTGCTGCTGCTGCTACTATCTGCCCATTGCAGCACACAAGGCAACGACATGAAAAATCACATATACACATACATATATATATATATATATATACATATATATAAACATATATATATATATATGATGAGTGTGCTTAGAAATGGCTATTCTGTCCTACAGCTTGTGCATCGGCATCTGACATAGCCGCATCTGATTTGAGTGTTTCCCGCACGAACGCCTGAACGGTTCAGTCGAATCAGGCTCGATCAGATCTTAATACGCGAAGAATGGTGTCAGACATATTTCGCCTTGTCCTGCATCTTCTGAAATCGTCGCCGAACTTTCACAGCGGCGTTGACTCTGTGAGCAGCATAGGCCAACTGTATCCGATCTTCAAATCCTCTTCGTCTAAAGATTTGTGATGCGAATGGGGGAGGACTAATTCGTTTCAGGTCGGCGTATGCCCGCTAAAGTAGGTCGCGCACGAGAGTAGGAGGACCTACGCTGTCCGTCTTGCCATGTCCGATTCTACGCGCTTTATAGCCGCTAGGCGAGCGTTCAAGACGCGTTTGACAACAACGCCAACACGAGCTATTTCTTCAATAAGTTGAGAATATGGCCTGGAAACTGGCAATCACCGACAATCACCGCCCAGTGTGGTTTTCTTTGAGCCAGGCCTTTCTGGCGCTCCATTGCGTTGACCTTGACTAACCTTGGACTTCACTTTTTTGTTGTCGCTGATCGATCGTAGAAAGAACAACGGCGTACGTCGATTTCAGCGACTTTACGCGGAGACCCAGAGCAAGCGGATCTGTGTAAAGAGTTTGCCTGGATACAAAGTAATCGTTTGTACGTATCTGTTGAATGTTCTTATGTCGGCTGCTGCTTTCTGGTATGGCGAAAAGAAGAACGACACCCGTCCGATCATGCGGTCGTTACCGGCGAATAAGGTTTTCCCAATTAGTTTTTATTTACCGTTTAGTAGCTGCGTAATTTCCTAGCGGTGTACGATAATAGTTGCCACTTGTGTTTAATAGATTTAGCTACTAAACACAAGTGTAGTTCAGGTTAACGACGGATACAGTTGCCTGTCTCGCGGCTCGTTGCTCGATAATTGGCTGCTGGCCTTTCTCAATATCAAAGTGATCAGCGACCATATCGTAGTAGTAGTAGTAGCAGTAATAGTAATAGAAGTGGTAGAAGTAGTAGTAGTAGCAGTAGCAGTAGTAGATAGTACCAATAGTAGTAATTCTAGCAATAGTAGTGGTAATAGTAGTAGTGGTAGTAGAAGTAGTAGTAGTGGTAGTAGTAGAAGTAGAAGTAGTAGAAGTAGTAGAAGTAGTAGTAGTAGAAGTAGTAATAGTAGCAATAGTAGTAGTAGTAGTAGTAGTAGTAGTAGTAGTAGTAGAAGCAGTAGTAGTAGTAGTAGTAGTATTAGTAGTAGTAATAGTAGTAGTAGTAGTAGTAGTAGTAGAAGTAGTAGTAGTAGTAGTAGTAGTAATAGTAGAAGTAGTAGTAGTAGTAGTAGTACCAATAGTAGTAATTGTAGCAATAGCAGTAGCAGTGGCAGTAGTAGAAGTAGTAGATAGTACCAGTAGTAGTAATAGTAGCAATAGTAGTAGTAATAGTAGTAATTGTAGCAATAGTAGTAGCAGTGGCAGTAGTAGAAGTAGTAGATAGTACCAATAGTAGTAGTAATAGTAGTAGTGGTAGTAGAAGTAGTAGTAGTGGTAGTAGAAGTAGTAGTAGTAGTAGAAGTAGTAGTAGTAGTAGTACTAGCAGTAGTAGTAGTAGCAGTAGTAGTAGTAGTAGTAGTAGTAGTAGTAGTAATAGTAGAAGTAGTAGTAGCAGTAGTAATAGTAGTAATAGTAATAGTAGTAGTAATAGTAGTAGTAATAGTAGCAGTAATAGTAGAAGTAGTAATAGTAGTAGTAGCAGATAGTACTAATAGTAGTAATTGTAGCAGTAGTAGTAGTAGTAGTAGTAATAGTAGTAGTAGTAATAGTAGAAGTAGTAGTAGTAATTATAGTAATAGTAATAGCAGTAGTAGTAGTAGAAGTAATAATAGTAGTAGTAATAGTAGTAGTAATAGTAGTAGTAATAGTAGTAGTAATAGTAGTAGTAATAGTAGTAGTAATAATAGTAGTAATAGTAGTAGTAATAGTAGTAGTAATAGTAGAAGGAGTAGTAGTAGTAGGGGTAGTAGAGGTAGTAGTAGTAATAGTAGTAATAGTAATAGTAATAGTAGCAGTAATAGTAGAAGTAGTAATAGTAGTAGTAGTAATAGTAATAGTAGTAATAGTAATAGTAGTAGTAGAAGTAATAGTAGTAGTAGTAGAAGTAGTAGTAAAAGTAGTAGTAATAGTAGCAGTAATAGTAGAAGTAGTAGTAGCAGCAGTAGCAGATAGTACCAATAGTAGTAATTGTAGGAGTAGTAGTAGCAGTAGTAGAAGTAGTAGATAGTACCAATAGTAATAATTGTAGCAATAGTAGTAGCAGTAGCAGTAGTAGATAGTACCAATAGTAGTAATTGTAGGAGTAGTAGTAGCAATAGCAGTAGTAGAAGTAGTAGATAGTACCAACAGTAGTAGCAGTAGCAGTAGTAGATAGTACCAATAGTAGTAATAGTAGCAATAGTAGTAGTAAGAGTAGTAATAGAAGTAGTAGAAGTAGTAGTAGTTAGTAGTAATAGTAGTAGCAGAAGTAGCAGTAGTAGTAATAGTAGTAGCAGAAGTAGTAGAAGAAGTAGTAGTAGTAGTAGTAACAGTAGTAGTGGTAGTAGTAGTAGTAGTAGCTGTAGTAGGAGTAATAGTAGTAACAGTATCAGTAGAAGTAGTAGTAGAAATAGTAGTAGTAGCAGTAGTAGTAGTAGAAGTAGTAGTAGTAGAAGTAGTAGTAGCAGAAGTAGTAGTAGTAGTAGTAGTAGTAGTAGTAGTAGTAGTAGTAATAGTAGTAGCAGAAGTAGTAGTAGTAGTAGTAGTAGTAGTAGTAGTAGTAGTAGTAGTAGTAACAGTAGTAGTGGTAGTAGTAGCTGTAGTAGTAGTAACAGCAGTAGTGGTAGTAGTAGTAGTAGTAGTAGTAGTAGTAGTAATAGTAGTAATAGTATCAGTAGTAGTAGCAGAAGTAGCAGTAGTAGTAGCAGAAGTAGTAGTAGTAGTAGTAGTAGTAGTAACAGTAGTAGTGGTAGTAGTAGTAGTAGCTGTAGTTGTAGTAACAGTAGTAGTGGTAGTAGGAGTAGTAGCTGTAGTAGTAGTAATAGTAGTAATAGTATCAGTAGTAGTAGTAGTAGCAGTAATAGTATGATTAATTGCAACAGTTACATGTAGGCGATTCCGCGTTCGTCAGAGCAAGCGCCTAACTCGATCACCGGCGATATATATGCCTCAACCGAACGAGACGAAGTTCTTCGTTGAGATTGTGAGCCGAACAGGCCGAAGGAGGCGACTTCAAGGACGAATCGAGGAGAACATCATTGAAGTGAGAAACGAGTTCTCCTTTGAAGAATCGACCTCACTAGAGCGGCGGCATCGCGTTATTTCCCTAGATCCATCCCCGTATATGTAGTTATCGATTCCAAGAGGATCCAAAAATCACAATGGCTGTTGCCGGATTTGACGTCCCCTTTGGCTGTGCGCAATCCAACCTACAGGGCGGCGTGTCAACATCTCTGAGCTATGACATGATATTGTCTCATCAGTGCCGAAACGAAGTCGTCGCTCGTGAGCGGCTGGACACGTATAGCCCGCGGGTCCTGCGCGATTATACGGAACTTCGCCCGTCGGGGGCGGCGTTGCAAGTGGCCGTTGTCGGCATTTTCAGACGCGATATCAGCAGCAACAGCCTCGGCCATCAACTGCGGGCGAACTCTTCATTAGCACAAAAAAAAAAAAACTGTAGATTCGCTGTCATCGACGCCCCACAGGGTCCTTTCACGTCGCCGTCGTGTAACGCGCACGTCCACCGTCCCGGCCAGCGACGGTTGATGGCGTCGCCAGATAAGCGAACGGGCTGAAGCTTGAATTTCACTGGCCGAACACTGGGCGCCGTTAACTTTATCCTTCGTCTGGGTCGCTAGAATACTGCGACGTACGCTCGGTCGGCGTCTAAACGTCGATTCCGTAGCCCGACGTGGAAGGGTTCCAGCGTGTACGCCGTGCGTATTGTTCAGTTGATGCCTACACCCGGACCGGACCCACCGTTGGGGTCCTAGGCAGCAATCACAGCGGACGTTGGCTGTAGATACGCGTTCAACGGCGAGAGAGAACCTCACGGGGTTGCAGTACGAACGATTCGCTGCTTGACGTGTCGTGTGTGTGTGTGTGTGTGTGTGTGTGATGAAGTGTAGCGTCCCCCCCTGCTGTGTGTCCGATTCTGCAACGAAGCCAAGCAGGGGGAGGCCATCGGTTGTAGCTGATGCGGCATATACCCTACATACGGACGTATAACCGCGGCCGTTGATCTACTAGCGCAGTAACACAGTGTTCTACAGTGCGTCAGTGGGGAACGACCCGGACCCGTTCTACCGCACGGTAGAGCAACGTTGCTCGTTCAACAGTATCACGGCTCGATACGGCTGCTGCTGCTGCTGTCATCGTCGTTGTCGTCGTCGTTGCTACTGCTACTGCTGCTATTTCTCCTGGCGTGTGCCACTGTTTTCATCGCAATGGTGGTGGTGGTGGTGGTGGCGGCTGTTGGGGTCGGCGGCCTGATGGCGGGTGTGGCCGTCTGGTCCGCGCACTGGGGCCCTCATTTGCTTGCTCTTCACTTCATCAGGCCAATCCCTGGCCACCAAACGGGGGACGTCGACGGCAACAAAAACGACAACAACGACATCACTATCAACAACAACAACAACGCAAGCAGTAATGCCAGCCACGATTTTAACACCATTAGCAGCAGCAGCAGCAGCGGCCGCAGTACCTTCATCTACAGCAGCAGCAGCAGCAGCAGCAGCAAAAGTCAAAGGAACGACCCTGTTGTTCAGTCGTTGTCGCCATCGCCGTCTGTTGTTGATGCCGTTGTTGTTGGCGTTGTTGCGCAGCGCGACGAAGCGTTGTGACGCGATAAGCTGGCATCGCTCGGTCAGCCGGTCGCTGTGGAGCGACCAGATGGCTTCTTCAACTGCGCCAATGGCCAGTGACTTCAGGAGCTCAGCGACGCTTCGGCAACGAAAGCTATCTCGAAACGTTACCGCTTGCCTGTAGTCAATTCCGCCGCATTCTGTGTGGTTGTGTCAAGCCGTGAGGGTTCCCCCCAACGCGTGGGCGGCATCTGTCCGCTCCACTCAGTCTACGGGGTCGTCTGTGGATGGAGGTCGCGCGTCGTCGTCGTCGCCGGTGACGACAGATGGGGGGTTCCCTGAGGGCTACGCCGGCCATTGCGCCCAGAGCGCCGGCGCGCGGACTAAGCCGCCCCCCACAGTCCCTCCTGGCCACTGGCTCGTTCTACCCGCGCCCACCAGAGCCGCCACCAGCCGTTGAAAATCTACCTGAGCCAACAACGACGGGAGACATCTTCGACAGCAACGTCGCAAAATCCACAACATCTAACAGCACGCCATTAGCGACGGCGGCGGCGGCGGCGGCGGCGGCGACGACGTCAGCTTCGACGAAAGCAACCGCATCAGGCAATGTCGTCGTGATCAGCGGTCAGCCCAACCTGAACGAGTGCTACTGATCACTTCCACCAATTGCCCCATGTTTGCTCCCCCCGACCAATCCCCATCGGCGTGTGTTGCCTCTTGTGGACAGGCGCACATCTGTGTGTAGCTATTAGTTGGTTGTCGATTGTATCACACACACCGGCAGAGAGCATGAAAACTGTGCTGGTTGTTGCTAGTGTTAGCATGACGCCGGCCTAGGATGACAATAACAACGGGATAATCGGTATCAATAATAATAATAAGTAGTCATAGCGTGTGTGTGTGTGTGGTTGCTTACACACACACACACACACACGAATATCGTGCGCTTACAGACGCGACCATGGATGTTTGTACACCGACATGGGGGCGCGATAGAAACGTTCATGCTGTGATGTCCCTGCTTTCGTTGTCGATGTCTGGAAAGTCTTTCCACTTCGCCACTGTTTCCTGCTCGGACCTGGTGACCGGACTAACCCCCGCCGTAAGGTAACACCGTCCGTAGCAACTGCAGAAGAAATCAGTTCCTGCGTGAATCGCCAGATGAGAGCCGCAGTTAGCACCTCAAGCGATTGCGACCACATTTCGCTTCTCCACGGCTAAAACTCGGCAAAAATCACTTTTGGCTGTGGCCAAATACGTTGTCGATCCGCTGTTAGGTGCATAAACGCTGTAGTGGTGACCTGTAGTCGCCTTGACGTTGATTAGAATGTCCATGTCGCTATAGCTGGTGAGGGGGAGGCGATAACAGAACTGGAGTGAAGAAAACTGAATGATTTGTCCGCTCGTTCACTATAAAGAGGCCTAGACGAGGTCGAACTGAGGCGATTCTCTGCGAATCACCGATGAACAAAAACCACAACAACAACAAATAACATCACAGGTGGTCATCGCATGATGGCGTCCCGCGTACGGTCGATACGACTGTTGATGTCTTGTATCTGTCGTAGAACATCTGCTAATAGAAAGTTCGTTTCGACGACTTCGAAACGTTCACGTGGCATCGCTAGACACAAGAAACTGTCGGCCGAATCGTCTCGAGCACCAGACGAGATTCATGCCGGAACCCGGCGTCCCTCCTCGAGTCATGCCAGACGCGATTCTCAGGAGGGATGCCGCACCATTTTCCTGACGGACAGGAACAACCAAGGACATCGGCACTGTGGCCACTTAACCAAGATGACATCCAGGCTCACCGAATTCACCGGAAGTGCAGCGAACACCGGCGAGACGATTTGATGTGCCGGTAGAGAAAACGCACGGCCTTCACGAAACGAGGGCTAATCTCTCATTCAGCAGTGAAGATCAAGCAGGGGCAAATTTCGACGAAGCATTTACGTATGCTATCGATGTGGCATTTGTCATCGATAATCGGTTTTCCTTTCACTCTTGTTCAGTAGTTGACTGTCTGTATAGCATGAAGGTGCGCTGTCCCAAACGTCCTGGATTATTCGTCGTCCTTGAACTCGACATCGTAAATAAAACCAGTCCACGACGAAAGTGAATCAACCGTCTGAACCAGCTGTCGGCAAGGTGAAGTTCATGTAATTGTAGAAGCTCATGACACTTTATTCATACGCACAGTTCTGTAGACAGAATAAATGCTGTATATATATATATATAGCTATGTATATATATATATACACACACATATATATTTCTGTCGTTTTATGAATAGACACTGAAAATGATTGAAATGAGTGAGGAATAAGAGTGCGTAGCGAATCCCGTTATGCCGTAGTAGTAGTCCATACATTCCAGGTTTAGGTCGTAGAATCGATTTAGCGTAATGCAGTGAGAAACATCATCCTTCGTTTTTGTTCTCCTTAGTTTTCTCTAAATTTCCGGGACTAAATTCAGAGCATTCGGCCTTGTCAGGGGTTCAACTAGATTTCGTTCTACGCTTTCACCAATTTAGTAGCAGAAACATTTAGCAGATGCCGAAATCTCAAACAGACTGAAATATTCAGCTGTTCGCCATAACACTGGAAATAAATACGCCTTGACATTGCAAAAAGCGTGCGTTTTGCCGGAATGAGTGTGGAACCCTGTTAGAGGTCGTCTGAAGGCTTCGTTGTTGCATCATCCTTCGACTAGCGACTACCTAAGGCCGAGAATCTCAAACACGCTCCGAACGAAGGTCAATAAATACAGAGTTATGCTAAAATATTTAATGAAGACCCGTCAGGTAGTAGATGTGTTACTTCGTGCTTAAGATTAAACCGAGTCAGCGCATCGTTTGTGAGAAATTAATGACTATACCATTGTCTTGGGACAGTCTGGACGGGAAACACTTTATATGAGTAGAAGAACAACCTTTCAGTACCTTCAAGGTCAGCCATTATGAACAGCCTTCGAACAACGGAAACCGCAACGTAAGTAGACCGCTCCATCGGTAACGGCCACTCAACGCACTCAGTTGAGTTCTCATCATGGAGATTGGTCGTAAAGCGTTTGTGTCACCTTTTCATGTTGAAGTCTCTATCCGATTCATTATTTGGCGGCGTATATTCGGTAGACCTTTCGAGTTTTTCAAGGCTCCGTGAGCGGAACCGGTGTCTTGATTGCGCCATTACACTGGGAAAAAGTGCCCTAGGAACAGGAGATTGGTGGTGGTGGTGGTGGTGGTGGTGGTGGTTTTTTTTTTTTGTTGTTGTCATTCGTTGTGGCATTATTATTATTATTATTTGTCGATGAGATACTGTTCGAAGGGTTCGACCGGTGAGACAAAAACGTTACTTTGGCTTCCAAGTGCAGTCTGGATATGGCCGACGTGATCGTTGAAGGCTAACTCATGTCGTTCGTTATCTGCTGATAGCTGTGCGCATATCCCATTGTAATGCGGCAGGGTGTTGAAATCAGAGGTTTGAAGCTTTGATTATTGGTCTTTTTGTGCAGATGGAATAATCTTGATATAGCTGTCATGTCGGATTCGGCAGAGTGGGAAACATGCAATTTCGTTTTCACATTTGACGAAGTTCTACACTATGATACAGCTCGACAGGGCACTTAATGGCCTACAAGAGCGACGACTTCGTTCGCTTGATATCGACGTACAATTGCGGATCTATGTTCTGTCAGTATCACGTTTGATATATTTATACAGCAATGAGAAATCGACGTGATAAATTAGAAAGCATCAGCATTTAATGCTGATCAAATACTATCTGGAATCTATACTATGTACAAAATACTTGTTCTGAGCGCTATAATTAAAATGCGCTTCATTTTGCTCCGCGCACACTTGTCGCTTTTTGTCAACAACAACAACAACAACGACAAGTTTCATCCTAGGGCACAAAACCGTACGCGTTAGCGTCGATGTCGGCGAAAATCAACAGATTAACCACAATGAAAAAAACACGCGAAAGCTTTCTTTGGGATCACTTTTGAATTTGTCGTTTTTGAACTGTGGTCTCATGCGTTGTCAAATTGTTCGCGAATTCCGTTCTATATCATTTCTAAGTTTATCAGTTCTAAGTTTTTTTTATTTACTAGCTTGCGCTGTGTAATCGCTGGTGAAGTTATTAGTGCATAATCGTCGTCGCATTGATGATTAGCGGCGCAGCGTTACTGAGGTGTGATACGCAACAACGAAGATCATCGCAAGCAAAATCACTCGAGGCATTGTTTACAAACTCTTTATGTAATTTGCTTATTGCAATTAGCCGCAATAGGCCACTTTCCGTTTTTGTGCGGTGTGCCAAAAAGACGATATAGCGAACAGGGTGTAGATGGGAGTGATCAAGGATTTTAGTTGTCCCACTCAGTGATAGATTTCAAACGCGTTCTTAAGATTGCGTCTAAGCTGACCACTTGATGATATATCAGTGTTTGCATCGCGCCCACTTGACGTCATAACGGTTGCAGCCTTTGACACAAATACTTGCGGTCAGTGTGTGTGTGTGTTCTTTTGTATTCTTCGGTTGTTCTTTAATGTAATTGTCCCATACAAGGCCGTTCCTCTACTGCGTTGGCTCAGCAGGAGCAAGGTTGGTCTGCCAGATTGTCTGGTCGACATGTCTGTCAAGCATGGATCATCTTTGGCAGTCCAGTGTGCGTGTGTCCGCCTGCCATGTAAACGGCTCAACGTTGAGCCGTTTAGATTCGGAATGTCGTAAAGCAAATGCGCACTAAAATGTGTCGCTCTACACTCACACTTCTACGGAAGAATGAAAAAGCTAAACACGCATAGTCTGTTCATGTAATGAATTTATCTGATTAAATATCTCGCAGCAAGAGTGAACTGAACACGACTAAAACCTTTCGAGAATCAGCGGTCTGACAGGCTCGTCGCCAATTTGAGTTTCTGTAGATTCTTCTGTCATGCTTACACAACCGTTTGGGACATGTAGGCTTTGTAGGCGGAGCAAATGAGTGAGTACTAGATTATATAAACATCGAACAGTGGCAGAATTTTTGGATTTTGCAAGCGATAGGGGTCTCTGTATACAAACTTGACAATTGTAACATTTACCACGGTGACGAGTCGCGTCTGCTCGTAACGCTAAGGTCTATCTCGTCCTTGAAAAACAGGATCGAATCGAAGACCGAGTCCGCTGCATGAAGTTCAACCAGAATCTTAATCAAGTCTGCGGGGATTCTGTGTGGATTGGTGTAATTTTAGAACAATTTCACCATAAAGGCCGGCCGTATATGAAGCAGATCATGTCCTGTAATATTATCAGCTCCCTAGTCCTGGAGCACGTACCATGCTGCTCATAATGTTCGTCGTCTTCAGCAACGCTCCAAGTGTCCAGGACGTACGATACAGGGCTTCGGGAACGGGTGACAGCTTTATTTCTTTCAAGCATATTCTCAGTTCTGTTGCACGAACATAGTCGCTCTTTCAACACTATCGTATAGCCTCTGTTACACAGGAATCCGGGAATCTGCGGGAATTTTTTTCCTTTTCGAATTGCGCTCGAAAATGAATCGTCCTAAGGTTCTGGCGGCAGTGTCTGGACGTCATCTCATCTGATTCTCAACTCAACGTGATCATATTGCTAAAGCAATATTGTTTGTGTCTACATGGAAACGCGCAATCTACAAACAGAGCATTGGGCATTTGCACACCGAATTCAAGCTCTGATGTCAACTCCTTGTCCTGATGGTCGTCCATAAAAACGCTGAGTTGCCTGAAGTTGCTGCCGAGGTGCTCACGCTACCGAGGCGCCTATGACCTCGCGATAGCCCATAAGCTTACTGACGCAGTCGTTTTGAAAACGTCGGCTTCAACTAATAATGGGCCGACCCACGAGTCGGGAGTGCAGGAGGAGAACCAGGGTGAAACTCGAAGGAGAACCGCTCAACTTGCTTCATCTGAGTGCAGCGCACTTCAACCGGCTATCCACGTGGCCAGGGCATTTGTGGCGACCGATCAGAGGTGCAACCTCAAGACGAGCGGCGTCAGCACACACAAGCAAACTGTGCGACTTTTGTTGCTTCAGGCGAAGCACAACTAAATTCGCATCGATTGTCGAATGACAATTACGCCGAGTCGACTCGTATACGACGCAACCCCACAACGACACGCCGAATCTGTCGTAGGGCGCAAAAAATATGGCGTCGCCATTGCACATATAATGCAAACGCTCGAAACGAGACGCAGTGGTGTAGGACTTTGATTTGACTGTGTAAATAGCGAGTGGATGACGTCTACAATGACAAGTCCTGCTGGCAAGACTCCATCTAGATCTAGTCCATCTAGTCCAGTACCATCGTAGCCTTCTGCCGTTGGCTGAGATAGTCGACCATCAGGAGGCAGGGGCCCTCCAAAACAGGGAGCGATATAGCCAAGCGGGCCTTAGCTGCGTCGAGCGCGACCCTGAGTTTAACCGGCCTTCAACCCTTCAAGTCGTTGTTGGCGAAAGAAAAAAATAGCGACAACAAACGCCCTGTAGCAGCGCCGCCTGCCAGCAGCTAGGCGGCAATCCATCGCAATATTTTCCCCATCAACTCGAGCGGGTCTCGATCGTGACACCTTTGTTTCCTCGTTGTTCGCGCCGTTGAAATGTACGCCTCTCTAGAGGCCTTGGGACCCCTGGAGACGGCCTATCGCGGCCGGCTGCGGCGCGCCACTAACCAGCCGCTAACTATCAAATCTAATAGCCGCCTCGATGAGCCGGGTATGCCTCTACACCGACAAATATTCTCGCTAACTGACGCGGTTATAGTTAGCGACGAGAGTGATGAACATCAGGGTCACTTACCGCGCGAACAACTCACGCCTGCTTTATCGCATCCGAGACCTTTCGCCCGCCCGCCCGTCCGTCCGTCCGCTTGATCCACGTCAATTTTTCGCCCTCGAAAACGCTGGTTAACGCTGGAGTGACGCGCTGGGATACGTGTCCGCCTGTGCATGGCGGTACACGTACCTGGCCTTGAATTCGTCGCGTTTGCGCTAGGTACTGGTTAAAAGCAATTGCCGTGATGCGTCGCTAGTTACCTTGGCTTCGTTTTGCGTCGAGATCGTCTCGCGCCGACGATGAATTCAACGTTCAATGTTTCTCAAGGACAAAGTGAAGAAACAGACGAGGTGTGTCAGCTGGCGACGGCTCGAAGTCGAGGGAACTCCAAACAGAGCAGCAGATCAAGGAGAAACACGATATAGTCATGCGAATCAGCGGCGTACCCAAGCAACGAATCAAACACGATCTAAAAAAAAAGCGTTGAAAACATCGAGCAAACGAAACGACGAAGCTGGACAAACGCCGCTCAGTAGTTTTGCGCTGGACTGCAGGGTGACCAGCATAACGTGGAGAATCTTCGTTTGAAGTTAGTTTAGGGTCGATTTTACGAGCTTTGATCGACAATTTTTACGACTATGGGAATTGATCGAGTACACAGGATTTAGGAGTTCAGCAGCTTCCTCCAAGCGTAATCCACCAGCTGGAGCTGCATTCGCTCTTTAGTCTCTAATCACGTTCGTTGTTTAGAGCCAAAATGAGAGTCAAATAGCTTTGTTTCTTTAAGGACAACTACTAGGAAAAAATGCCTAGAAATGTTCGCTCTGTGTAGCTGAATATCGAATCCTCCGATTCAGCTCAACCAGAAATATGTAGCTTTAGCAGCACAGCAAATATTCGCGTTTACGACGATACATCGACTCCAGACTTTAGCGGTGGTGGCGGCTCTCTAAAAAAAAACCAATGCACAAAATGTCGCGTACGAAGGTTGCCGTGTTAGTAGCAAACAGGAAAGCAATGCTCGATTGAGCATTGCCGGGGGGGTGGCTCCTTCCTCGGCCTCGGTTAACAATACCACGGCAATATACCAGTGACTGCTCTAAAATTTTACGCTCGGTCGGATTTGTCACAGCTCGGGCCGGTCTGTGTTTATGTCGATCTCTTCCATCTCTACCTCAACCCTCGACACCAACCGCCGCCGCTGCCGCCGTCCGCCGTAATATCTCAGCATCGATCCTTTTAAAAACTGTGTACGACTTCCTTCCACTGAACTGAGTGTCCTCCGTTTGCCTGGCTGGGCCTATGTCGTTGTGGATTGTTCGGTTAATTGTGTAATAGCGCGTTCATCATCTTGACGCATTGACGACATGTTCGCTTGCCGACATGACCCTCTCAGATGAACATCCATTGGCCTTTAGCGTTCGACGGGAACGTTTAGGCCGTTGTTGTAACGTATCGACAATCACGTCAGTTCTAGGCTTGACCCTCTGAAACGCTGCGTTCGCTTGTGATTGACTGATTGACTTGACCGTGACTGACCTGACGTCCTCTAAGCTCGGCTTGCAGTTACACTCTGAAGAGTTTAACTGTATAAAAGTTATAACAGTGAGGGGATATGTCGCAGTGATTGATGGCATTGTCGTCAGATCGCCAGTTTGATGACGCGCAACTTTTTGCGTGAGACTCGAATGAGTTGCATGAGAAAAAGCAGCCTGAGCGATCTTGGCCATGGCCAAAGTTCAAGAGGACCGAAAGGTCAAGGGATGCCTTCCGAGTTTCCTGACGGAGTTGACCAAACAGCAGAGACGTGAGTGCAAACGAGGAGTCATTAAATTTCTCCTCTTGCATTCGTTTCGTGTAGCTCACTTGGGCATCGTGAAGCTCTGAGGTGCCATAATGACGGTCAGCAAAGCAGTGAGTTGAATCAGTCGTTTTGTGGGTGTCACGGGGTCAGTATGGTCGTTTTTTACTGTGCAACGGCTAGTCCAACTAGACTTCATCTTATTAGAGACCAGATCATCTCCACGGTGGTAATCGCACCCTAAATGCGCTCAACTTAATCGAGGTACGCTTTCCTATAGATGAATTTTTGCAGGATACGAACATCCATGTGACTCAGGCGCAAATGCAAGCGCAAATGTCAACGTAGCTAACGACACGCACTCACTGCATTGCGAACGCTCTTCCAGATCGAAACCCAACAGGAATTGGAAACTATACTTCTGCGTCGCCAGCGCGGAACTGATTTTCAAGCTTGAATAGGAGAAGTGGATTTTAAAGCAGCCTGAAGCGTTAAAAATGCGCAGTAAATTCGCAGATAAGGTTTAAATATGAAGGACTGCAAAACAGGCTTAAGGGTCGGTCATGTTGTGCAAAAAGCAATCTTCGTGCAATTTTGTGCAGCAATAAACGAACAACGTATTTTTACAAACAGTTCATCTTGACGGTTCTTGGCTGACTCAGCGGAGACGATAGAGGAAGACATATTTAGCCCTTCGTGTCAACACGAAAATCACGAAAAAGTTAGTATCTACAAGAAAAAATGGCTTTATCTGAATGGCTCTGTCAGGAATATCGGGTATCTGAGGAGACATTGAGTGCGAGCACCAAACGACCTCGCCGTGATAGCACACGGGTAGTTAGTTAGTTAGTTAGTGAACCAATTATTCCATATACATATATATATATATATATATATACAAATTGTATCACACAAGAACAGTGAAATATCTATTTTTCTCTTCCAACACATACGAAAATTCAGCATGGCACTTCAGCAAGCAGTGGTGTGCTTTCTTCTGATAGCTTTTTCTCAACAAGCTCGAATTGGCGAAGCGAGTTGAGGGAGGGCTGCTGAGACAGATACTGCGCGTTACACAAGTGTATTGTGCGCAATCCTTGCTCAAGAAAATGTGAAGGGGCTACTCTATCCTCGGATATGCCGCAGCATCCCCAATCGGTCGGAGTTCTGTCTCCTCGCACAGGCGTCCAACGTGAGTGCGGACTGGGAGTGGGCGCAATGAGTTGGCTGTTAGGTTTCGGTTGGGTTCGCTGAACCCCGCTGAGGTCACGACCCTTGGGAGGAGCTAGAACATAACCCAGACCACCTATGCCGCACGATGGTTGGTCAACTTGGGACCATCATCAACTATGAACTGCTAACGCGGCTGTTTCTATGTGCGCGGCCACTGACCCCGAGATGTTTGTTGATTTTTTTGAGAACAGGGCAATCAGCTGATCAGCACTAACCGTCGGCCAGACAACATTAATCGATCGAGCATCTGGGCTTGTTCTTAGCTTCGTATAATGGTGCTTCTCATTTTACTGTCACTGCTAGCCGACCATAGCGGTAGATTTCGCCCGCCGATCTTTGTTGTTGTTATTATTATTACTACATACACTAAACGTCTCCAGTTGCATGGAGCCATATGACCGTAACGAGTGCGCGCGTATCGGAGAACACATGCACGCCGTTTAGTAGTAATAACATCACCGCCCGTCACCAATACGTCATGTTCAGCTTGAGTGACGTCGTCGCGCCATGAATGCGTACGTGTCTCATTACACACAACATGTACATGATGCATGTGTTAGGTGTGACGCTCGTATTTTTTCACAGTTGTGTGCACTAGAGCGAGATGCTCGAGAGGTGTTAGCGTCTATGAGGGTCGTAGAAGTGCCATTAGTGAGTGGGACAGTATCTGAGGCCGGTTCGACCTCAGTCGATGGAGTTGAACGAAAAACACGATCCTGCTGCCTCTATAGGCCAGCCTACACCGACGCTTAACGCATCGATTCGTAGCCAAACAGGATCGATGCTGCTTGATTCACTTTCTGAGGATCAGGCAAACAAACGACGAGCCGAAATTACGACGAGTGTGTTTTTTGTCCAACAGATGATGATGATGATGCATTGGTTCATCTATTATCAAGAGACATATGATTTATGTCCACGTATTTAATAGTAGGTCGTAGTCTGAGCGTTTGTTTTCCTCATTCTGGGCGAGCGACGAAGCTTTTCTTCTCAACTACAGCCTAGAGAGGAGTTCTAGCATCAGGCGTACTCGCCACCACGAAGCTTCAGGCAGCTTTTTTCGTATCTGATGTGGTAAAAAAAAGATGCTTCTAAATATCTGTTCAGCGACCACATCAAGTCGGGCTGCATTTTGTGCAGTTCCAACTTGAGGTAGGATGAAAGGCCAGTCGCATCGCGCTCTGACGGTCGTCGGTCAGTTTGAGTACGACGACACTTCACGACATTTCATGATTCATATTCCGAATATAAACAATTAACATTAGTCGGAAACTGTATTGACGGAAATCGTGTAAAAACGGATCGGCGCAGTACAACAAACAAGTGCAAGCGCACGCTGAAGTAGCTGCATCGCATAATGACCTTCAGACATGAAGGCTACAGAGATCGGTGCACTAATTAATGCCGTTAAGCAGGTACAGGAAATTGGATTATCGGGAAAAATATCGCCGTCATACTTGAACGAGTATTTGTCGTCGGAAAAGTCGTCTTCAGGAAAAGAGTTCGACGTGAGAAAATTTGAGCTTTAGGCTTTAGACAGTTTCCGAGCAAGGGCGGCTTTCGTGTAGATTTTCGTAGGGGTGTCACTCTACGACAATGCCGCGCATAGAAGGTTGTTTTAGATTGATTAGAAAATATTGTCGTTGCAGTTATTACGTGGCGTAAGCGCTATTCTCTTCTTAGTAGAAACAACCATAAAATTGCCTATGAGCTCCATCTCGGCTCAAGTCTATGTAAACACATGGCCGTACTAGAACAAATGAGGCTTCAATGAAGTCCGATGGAATATTCAACAGCATCTTGTATCCTTCTTCTTACTTTCGATTTCCGGATCTTTTTGGCCCAAATCGGGTTTTTTTTTTCTTTGCTCAAACGTGCGAGCTCTTCTGCTGATATGGACCCTTGCTCGTGTGTGTGTGTGTGTGTGTCAACAGAAGCCGCGCAGTCTCACACACACACACACATACCGACGCTAACCAGACTTTTTGACGATGCATCGAACCTGTTTTCGCCACCGTAAACACAACGGATGTCAAATAAAGTGGGGGAAGGGTTCGGTATCGCATACCACGTAACCATTGGCCCAAAACGTCCATACACACAGGCACACGTCATACAGAAAAAACAACACACACACACGGCAAAGGAAGTGGAGAAAAACGTGTAGCAAGTGATGTCTCGATGGGCAGCAATGATCGTAGTTTGGCGTCGTACGAAGCCAAATTCTCTGGGGACGATGAACAAAAAAGAAACATTTCTCAGCCGCCGCCGCCGTCGCAGTGGCAACGTCTCTCGTTGGCGACGTATCCGCGACCGGCGTTCTCGCTTCCGCGACGCAACACAAGGGGCCACTCACCTCAGACTGAGAAAGACTTCGGCTTTAGGCGGACGATACCGCGAGACTGGGAGATATGACAGGGGCAAAGAGAGGTCCCCGTCGATAAGGAACGTTGCCCGTGATACAATGACAGGCCGGCGGTTTCTGAAGTTCTTATTATTATTTTGGGTGTCTTTTCTGATCTTCTTAGCCTCAACAGGGACCGCCACGATCATGTTGACGAACGACGACGGCGGCGACGGCGGCGGCGGCGGGGGCATTTGCTCACTTGAACGCGCGCGCGCGTCGTCTTTTGGAATACGAGACGTGAGTGTGCGCGTTCGAGGGAAGGCGGTCTGATCGGCGTCCTGGATCCTATCTGATGAACGACCGCCACAGCTCTGAGTCGGTCCTCCTCCTCCTCCTCCTCCTCCTCCTCTCTCTGGTGCATTGGTGAGCTTTCCTAGGTAGTTGCATTATTTTTGCAAGAGTCAAATGAACGATCTCATGACTCGTTTTTTTCTGTCGTACGCATATTACTAATGTCGAATAATCTCAATCGGTCACTGCTGCCCAAATTGACAATTACGTCAGGTCTCTAATGTGAGAATGCCCCATTTGAAAGCAAACCCAGAGACAAACGTAAAATGTCTCATATTTTATCATGCTCAAAGCTTTGCCCCGTTGATGACGTAAGAGGTTGATTATGGAGTTGTACAGTCGGTGTTTGTCGACGATGAGAGTAGGACTTGAGCCAATCAGTTAATATTTCAGGTCGACGCTAGCGTTTGTTGCATTACCCCACGGATTATTTCATCTAAATGTAAATGTACGACGGCGGGGATCGAACCTGTGTCCCTGGCGACATCTGCCGCTCCTGCTTGTTCTAAGGCTGCCCCAGAGTGCACAGACGAGGGGGGCCACCGAATTCGACATATTTGTTACAAACTTGTTAGATGTCTATGCTAATTCGCAAGTGATATTTTTGCTAATAAACTCGAAATGATTTTAGCTTACCGCTGTTGTACACAACCTATTTTTTGTTTTTTTAGAGCTGACCATCTCACAACATCTCACAACGCTCACGGTAGCGTTTTCTGCAGAATTACTTCGTAAGACGGACCCCGTCTAAATGTGCAACGGCGGGGGGGGATCGAACCCGAGTTCCGGCAGGATGAGGCAAATCCTAATTTCGCAGAGGCTAACACCAAAACGGAGTCAAATGCTGCAAATTCATTGTCGAAGTCGTTCGAACACAGACTTCTCGTAGATGCGTCGATATCGACGCGGCAATAACAGTTCGGCAAACTTGAAAATATTCACAAACATCGTAAACAAGTCGGCTGGGTTCCACGGCGGAGAAGTGATGAAAGCTTTCGTCATCCCGTCGACGCGATGGACTCGGCTCCTGGCCAAAACACCCTTCCTGAACGTTCATGTCTGTTTTGCCCCAACCCATCCCTCCCTCCCTCTTCCGTCTTCTCTCGTGTTTACAGATCTTCACAGCAGTGCGGCAAGACAGCAAGTGAAGGTGCCATATCTTCAGCTTAGCGTTTATGTATCTTCTGGGGGGGGTGGTGGTGGCGGCGGTGGTGGTGGTGGTCGCGTAGGGCTTCGGTGGCGTTTGTGCAACACAGGCCCATCTCGATGGCTCGCCATGTGCACCGACCTCATCATCATCATCGGTGAAGGCTGCTGCTGCTGCTCTCCTCGTCCGCAAGCGCTTCAGCCAAGCGTCGCTGACTGTCGCCCGTCGAGAGATCCGTCGCTCCGGCCGGTGCAACGGTCCGACGCCTTGCGGCGCCCCTGCGGCGCTCGCCGCCTCCTCCGTTCGGGAACGGAGCGCCTTTCCGTCTACCTGTAGATGCCCCACCGACGTGTCAACGGTTGGCCCAGGCGTCTGATGCTGGGCCCAATCGGCGGGTGACGAGCGGGCGGCCCTTGACTCGTTCGCTACTTCGATTTTTCTCGTTCACTCACCTGCGC